>JAQIWH010004786.1:0-16075 GCA_034695005.1 Cryptops parisi
ATAGAAGATGGACTCGTTGTCACGCGTTAGTTGTAAACAATGCGCTCGATTAAATCAGTCAGGTTGACAATTGTGGGAGTCGGTCAGGTTCGTGTTGTTACGACTTCTTGGGAAGTTGACGGTTGTGTTTTCTTTATCGTTATTTTGTTGTTGTCGTTGTTTGTGTGGGGCTCGAGTTTTGTTTTGTTTGGTTTTTTTTTTGTGTGTGTGTGTGTGTGCGTTATAATATACATATATGCATTTCAAGGTCGGTGACATTTGATTTGTGTGAGATGATGATGAGACGGTGTTGCGTATTCCGTGTGAAGTCGGAATACGGAATGAAATAATTGGTTCTCCAGAATCCTGTTTCCTGTCGAGTAATGAGCGTTTAATGAGCCTTTAAAGTTTAAGCTTTTCACGTCGCCATCTTTTTCACTCTTTTTTTTCTTCTTCTTCTTTTCAAAATGGAGTCATATCTCATCTTCCGCCATCTTTCTTATCTTTTATTAATACAACGGCAAATCTTTCGGGAGGTGCTTTTAAATTTTGTATGTTTTTTTTTTTTGGCCCGTGGATTTAGATCAATATCAACGATTAGAACGTTGATGAGTGTTGTTCGGTTGGTTTAATTTTGATTTAATTTCATTAATTAATTAATCAATTCGTACAGAAAAATGTCAATTAGAGAGGTTTTTTGGTCAAAAATCACTTACAAGCGTTTTCGAATGCGATTCTACCTTCTTGACGCATAATTTTGAGCGAAACGGCAAAATGTGCCAAGATATTATTTTATTTTCTAATGTAACGTCCACTAAGGACAAAGCACATAACAATTGGTACATAACAAATAAATACATCAATGAAATACATAATAATTGATATTTTTTAAAAAAAAAGGATAAAAGTTGTAGAAATCTAACAAAATGTCAACAACATAAGACGTGTTTGTATAATATTCCAATATCAACGATCTAAGACATATTTGTATACTAGTGCAAGAAGTGTGGAGTAGCTTAGTAGACAGCAATGCAAGTTCAGATCTTCTCGAAATTGTAAAAATATCACTTAACACCTTTTTTTACACCAGGCCCTGCGGTTGTCTTATCACCAATAAACGTGTGACTCGCGAATGTTGAGGATTAACGTACGAAATACTGATTATCTGGTTAGTTAATAATAAAATTAGGTGTTTTAAAATTTCGTTTTCAAAAGTCTAAAATGTCCCAAAGACACAAATTCGTTGGATTTTGTCCGAGGTATTTTGAACTCTCGAGAGTTGATAATAACGACATTCTATTGGTTTCGTGGGGTTTGTCCGTAGGCTTGGAAAAACTCGTTGGCAGGGTAGGCTACAAAAGGACTTTTCGAGTGGTTTGTCATTGTAATCGTTACGTGCGTTTGTATCGCTGTTTCTTTCGAGAAGGATGGGCTAGTTGGTTGGTTGGTTGGTGGTAGTGGTCGTAACTCGTTTCCACGCTCAATATAATACGCCAAAAGGTTATAAAAGAAAAGTCTCGACAGCTCAAAGAGTGATCCGTGTCTTGGAGGCAATTTTCCGCCAATTTCCCTTCGTTCGAAGGCTTTTGAGGGTGGTAACGTACGATTCGTGGACCCGGGGGACAAAGATGGACGATTTCCGGAAGAAGGAGGGGCCAAGAGAAAATATTGAATCTCCCCCTTCCACCCCCCTTTTCGTGCTCAATTTCCCTATGTGATGATTAAGGACTTCTTCCAAGTCGTTGGATACCGAAAAAAAAATAATGCAGTGTAAAAGATAATAAAGGAAGGACAGTTTGGAAATTGGAGGTTATATTATACGAGGCTAATGCGTTTAGTAATGGTTTTCTTGATTTTCTTGTTTCGAGGTGGAGTTGTAATATGAACGATGGTTATTTTGTTTTTTTTTATAGCTGTCATTTTTGGGGGTATTAGATTTGTAATGTATTGTTACTCAGCGTGGCAGGATGTGTATTAAGTGATATTTTGAAATCATTGGAATTGAAACGTGTGGTTAGTGTAATTTATGGTTGGGAAAATTGTGGTCGTTGTAGGTTGTCTTTGTGTAAAGATGATTTGGTTGTTGTTATTATTATTATATTTTTTTTTTTCAAAGTCGATTTCTCTTGTGTAACTTGTACATTAATCTTTTGCCTGATTTATGTAAGCTAGCTGAACAAACTTGTTTAAAATTATTTCTCTTTTTGTTTTTTTTGCGACACTGATCTTTGGTATCGAAATATTTCATAACTTGTATTAGACTAGAGGTGGTCTAACGATGAAACCAGTTCAACTAACTTCCAATTTAACTTTGTTAAATGGTCCAATTAGTCACAGTTCGTTAAGACGTCTTTTTTTTAAAACTATTTTCATTAACGGATTTTAATATATATGTATATATATTTTTTTGAAGTCAGGTGATGGCTTTTTTGATTTACAAGCACCTGTTCAATTTTTTAAAAGATGAAATGTTTACTGTATTTAAATGGATGGTAACACGTGAATCATTGTTTAGAATCAAGCACACAACAATATGCACGAACTGATTGTTTAAAGTTATGTTGGCAACAAATGATTATGCACGTGACTATTGTTTCTAATACGTGGATTTTGTGTATGACCATTGTATTTAAATGGGTGGTAACACGTGAATCATTGTTTAGAATCAAGCACACAACAATACGCACGAACTGATTGTTTAAAGTTATGTTTGCAACAAATGATTATGCACGTGACTATTGTGGACTTTGTGTATGACCATTGTTTCAAATCAAAATCGCCGTTACAGACAGAGTGACGGAATTGGCATTTATGGAGATGATGAAAAAGGCAAGTTTTGCTTCTGTTTTTATTCAGAATTGAAAATGATGTTTTTTTTTGGTCCCATTTGTTGGGTTGTTGATCAGATTTTAATTGAGCACGAACAATTTGCGACACATACAGACATTCGACACGTAACATTTTACGGTTTTAAAAGACGTTCCTCGCTTTTTTTCTTTTTTAATCATTTCAAAAGAAAAAAAGAATAGCGGCAGAGAAAACGGAAAAGTCATTTCATAAAGTGGAGTTGAAACGTGAATAAATGAACAAAACAAAACGCATCGGGCGATTGGTGGGATTTTGTCGGAGTCGGCAGCTGCCACTTCTATTAAGTTGTTTTGCGCGACACCGACTTTTTTTTTTTCGTCGTCAAACACTCCGCCAAGCTCAAGTTTCTCGATATCGAAACAAATAGAGAAGGGTAGAAAACAACAACGACAGAAATAGATATACACATACCTCCTAGTTATAAAAAAAAATACCACAAAAAAATGTTGGTTAGAATTGATGAGAGAGAAGTGGGGTAGGACATAAAATGGTGGGAAAGTTCGATAAGATCGGTTCAGTGGAGAGATCTTTGTTACTCGAGACCTCCATCTTCTTTGCGTGCCTTTTTTTTCGCTTTCTACCTTCGTCTTCTTTTCCCCTCCCTTCCCCCCCTTTGTTTAGTAGTTCACCTTACCTCTTCGTTTTTCTCCCCCTCGTCGTAACGTTTGCCAAAGTTTTTAACTGGACGTGGTGATTCCCACTGCTACCACCAGGGCGCGACACTACATAAATTTGTCCAATTAGTTGGGTAGCTCTTGGACCTTCACGCCACCCACGTCCAAATACGTCACCCACCGAGGGAGTCGAAAGAGAGGTGAAATGAGAGGGATAGGGTGGAGGTCCATGGGCAAATAGGGGGAGAAAAACAGCGGGGGAGCTAAAATAGGCCTACCTAACCAGAGGACACCACATAACTCGCCATTTCTACTAATAACTCAGTTGACTCGACTTCTGAAGTTTTTTGTGGTAGGCTATAGAGAAAATTATTTAAAAAAGATGTCTCAATGATTAAAAAAAAAATTGCTAGTTAAGATAAACAAGTTGTTTCGCAACGCTGGCCGTTGGTGACTTTTTCCATCTAGTCGCTCGCTATACCTATTCTAAAGACGTGTAAGTCATAGTTTGTCATACATAACGTATTTGACACCAAATAGTTAAGTCATGGTTGCATATAGAAACATAAAATCGTTTAGTGTGTTAAATACTGTTTGGAAGTTTTGTATTTTTTTCCGATTTTATTGAGCTTAGTGACCGCCATCTTTGTTTTTTTCTTAATTTATATATCCGAGTTAATTGGCGTTTTTGTCTTTGTCTATTTCTTTCGATATGTTTTAAGGCAAGACGCTTGAAAACGCGCTTGGCTTGGGTCATTCATCAATTTTGTGACTTTTCAGTTGGAAAAATGATCTTTATGACACTAACTTATTCTTTACTATCCAAGCGAATATGAGTTTAATAGTTTTCAATAGTTATGTCAAGAAAATATTGATGTTCTGTTTGGAAAATTCGTTATTTTTCAACACTAGCAGATTACTTTCAGTTTGGTGACAATTTTCGATGAAGATTTCAGTGTGCGTCATGTTGTATCTGATATGAACTTTTCTTGTTCGATAAAAACTTCTTCTTTTTTTTCCAACATATTTTATGTATAACTTTGAAAGTTGGCTTCGACTCGACTAATATTCTTAGAACGGTAATTCCTTTGAATTTTGGAAGTCTTGCTTTTGGAACTTAACATAAATCGAAATGTCCCACTTTAACAACAAAGTACGGCACTGGTACTTTATGATTCATAGAAACAATAACTTACTTTATTACAAATCATGAAAAGTTTGCCATTTCTTAATTCTTAGAACTAAAACGTTCAATTCGTTTAACTTTTGACGTTTTTTGAAATTTTGTCTTCGGCAGTTACCAAAGTTCGAAATGTCTACGTTAATGTTATTTGACTTAACGAATCGCTGAAAGACATGAGAGTTTGCCATTTCTTAGAACTAAAACGCCAATTCCTTCGACTTTTGACGATTTTTGAAACTTTGTCTTTGGAAGTTACCAAAATTTGAAATGTCCACTTTAATGTTATTTGACGAATCGCTTAACTTAAAAAACAATTTAATTTTTTTTTGTATTTTAAAAAAGAGAGTAAATTCAACAAAATTGCATTAATTAGCTTAGGAGAGTAGTTTGTATTTTCTTTTTGTGCGAAGTGTCGTTCCAACACCTTGGAGAGCATTTTGTCAGCACTTGTTCTCTTCGAACTTGGCACACAGATGGGCCAAGTTTTGTTCGGTGTTAACGAGAGACTGAAAAAAGAAAAACTTTGAAGAACGGGGAGTGTGAAGGGACGTGAAAAGTTGATGTCGAGTGGACTGATAGAAGGTTGTTGAAGTGGCGGTTAACGAGGTTCAATTCAGGTGTCTCTTGTGCGAAACGAAGATGGCGATGGGCGATTGCAGAAAGAGTCAAGAGAGAGAACTTTAACAGAGCTGTGTGTGTGCGCATTCTATTGCGTGTGTATGGATGTGAGAGAAAGAGAGCTTTTTCTTATCAAGATCTGGCATGAATGGCGTCTGATTACACACGAAGAAGTAGGCGATTCAAATTTGCCAGATTCACGAAGGGTGAACCAAACAGAGAGGGATAGAGTGAAGAAAAAAAAAAAAGAGGAAACGGGAGTGAGTGAGGAGCTTATTGTAGTACCCGTAGTCGTCGTCGTCGTTGTTGTGAAAATCCTATTTCTCCAGTTTCATTGGATCCAGTGCTCGTGCTGTGCCAGACGTTTTTCATGGAGTATACAACATAGTAGGATGGAGGATGTGTGTGTTCCAAGATAGGTTTACCACCTTCCAAAACAGTGGAGAGCCAATCATAAAAGGTTTGGCAGGGGGGGGGAGCAAAAATGAGAAAGATACCAGGTGGAGGAAAGTCTCGGGGCAGGAGTGGCAGGGAAATATTTGGGGGATGGAACCATGGAGGAAGAGGGGGGAGAAAAAGAGACCTCCACGAGAGAGTTTTGTCGATGAAAAGAACTCCTGTTTGGCATTGGTCAGCAACCCTGCTGACGCGAAGGGATCAACATAATGGTCGCTGTTGAACAAGGTGCCAATCTGAGAATTGATAGAATTGTTCGAGTGAACGACGAGGGGGTATTTGGGGCTGTGTATGTTTCCTTTATTTTTTGTGAAGGATGTGGTGGACTGTTATTACCACCACCACTACCATCAAGCCCACCTTCTTTTTCCCTCGTTTTTCTGTAACAGTTTTTAGAGGATCTTGTTGTTGTTACAAAAGCGTTCGAAGGGTATTCAATAGAAGCGTGAAACCACTCGTGAAGTGTAGAGAATGAACCCGACGGATAGTATACTTTTACTATTGTAGTGAGGAGGTGTTCATCATCGTCCAGACGCTTAGTTATAGGTTTCGAAATGAGGGTGAGAAACGCTGATTCGATGATAAAACGTTATAGAAAACGTTTTTAAAGTGGCCAAATATAAAATACGGAATTGGGAAGAAGAAGTTTTATTTTTTATTTTGAAGTGATTGGCTAATAGTTTTGTTATTCTAAGAAGTGTTTTTTTAGAAGTCAATAGGCATAAAATTTATGCGTTAAATGTTTTCACTGTATATAGTCACCACATCACATACACACTTTATTCAATATTTTTTTATTTAATTTATTTTTATATTCAGTAATGCTACTTCCACAGGCAATGAATCGATACATCGAGAATACATATCGAAATGTTAAAAAAAATACATAACGACTATCGAACAAAATTGATACATTAAAATGGTACAATGCAATACGAACTTGACATTGAAATTGACCCACTTCATGTGTCAATTTCTTGGAAAGGACACCCGTCAGAATTTAATGGAATGAAATAGAATAAAGGCTATATCTATGTTAAAAATTTCAGCTCTGTAGGTCATCGGGATCTTACCAAAAGACGATTCCAAAGAGGTCCTAGCGTGACAATTGACTTTTGAAGTTGAATAAAAATTAGTAAAAAGATTTTATTGTCAAAAACCGGCGCTAATAGTTAACAGTGTTGTTGGTAGGAATTTTTGTATCCTGTATTTAAATTGCAGCTTGCACCTCATGAAAAAAGCACTGATATTACATACAAAGTTGTAGCCTAAATGTAAACACTTGCTGTTTAACTAATTCGAACGTTACTTACAGTGAAATTCGGTTATTATAATCACGGATGATGTTATCAATCGGCTATTGTTATCATAATCGGTCGGTTCCAAAACACTGTTTAATGTATATTTTTATTCACTGTTTAATGTTATCAGCGGTTATTGTTATCAAAAAAGCACTTGTCCCAAAGTAATAACCGGTATTTCACTTTGTATTTTATTTTGAAATCACACGTTCCATAAGGACAAAAAACTTTACTTGAATATTATCCTATTTTATTAACGAGTATAAGTACGGTACCCAACATCAAACTTTTTGACAATCACCTATTACTCTTTTGTAACAAATGTATACATATAAATTTTATCCTATCACTTTTTTTTCACTATATGGATATCGGTCATTATATGGCATTAAGCTTCTGTATTATATATATCACACGTTTATATTTAAATTTTCTTAAAATGCTTGGTTAAGAAATGTGAAATCTCGTTTTAAATTCTCTCTGCAACCTTACCCATAAGGGTTGGGTGTCATTTGTCAAGCCGGTTGAATCGCTTTTTTTTTCTTCTTGACTTGTCTGTATTGATTTGCATCAACTCATAGGCAACTTTTACCTTGTCTGCCCCTCAAATATATATATTTTATTCTCTTTAAATTGTCAGGTCTCAAAGGGTCGACCCGCGCAATTGCAGGAATAGAATAAGAGGTGCAACTTTTGAGTCAATAGTCGTTTCGCGAGTCTTGCTTAGCTCCACCCGACTTATTGGAAAGTAACAAACTATACAGTCACTCATTCTTTCATTCTGGAAATTATTATTTATTTCTTTTCACTATAAAGGAAGGACGAGTCGGGTTGTGTTTGTAAGAACCTAGTAATTTGTGTGGGACGTTCATGAGGAGGCGTGACAACACGACAAGTTTTTCTGTGTCTTATGTGATGGTTCGCGTTTGTCGTTGCTGTTGTTATTATTGGGTTTGGTGATTATAGTGTGAGTGTGTGGATTCTTTTATGTCGGAGGGAGGAATCATCGGTTGACTTTGATGACAACTGCGATACCGGGAGGAGTCATTTTTGACCTTCTTTTTTCCGCTGGGTGGAGAAATCGACCGGAATTTTAAATAAAATGGTTGCACGAAATGGTTTGTGTGGTTATTTTTTTATAGGTTTTTTGTACTGGAATAAGATGATGATAGTTGTAAAATATAAGTTTGTTCCTATTGTATAAATTTCTTTTGTACGATTTGGGGGTATTGTGCTAATTCAATTATGGTGACAGTCGCCTTTTGTATGTTGTTAGTTATTTAGGTTTTCTTTTATTATTCGTATAGAAAACTTTTTGTTTAGTTTATATGAAACGATGTTTGGCTAATTGTGTATTGCTTTATGTTCAACTTGAACTTTAGAAAGAAATTTATTCATAACTTATTGTTATTGTTACTTGTTGAATGCGCATATTGGAGATTCAAAAAGTTGATGTCGAGATAGTGTTATTTTGCTGTTGAGTAGTTGTCTAACTATAACCAACAGAGCTAGGAGTATGAAGTCTGATAAATTGTACTAGAAATGGGAGTAGGCTGTGCTTAAAAAGTCGGACAAACATTTATAGACAATTTTAAAATCTAAGCAATTATTTTTTGTAAATTGCAAATGTGTTTGATGTACCGGATACACATGTAGAACATACATATAAAGCATATATAAGGTTAATAAATATAAAGTTAATATAGAAAGTTAACATATAAGTTGTATATAGCCTAATATATTCAGAATAGCCTGTATGTTGACAGTTTATATAATTACGTAGGTTGTTAAACAGAAAATACTTTGAATGTTAAAGATATATTTTGTTTGACTCTTATTAACTTTGACAATACTTATACTTATTGGGTTATTAGTTGTCTACCATTAATAATACAAATTGTACACGTGTGAGTTTATTTTACAGTGGATGTGGGAATTTTGTGTAACTTTTAAAAATTATTTTACATATGTTTATTGTTTATTGGACAGTCCAAAAGAACCAAATGGAACAAATACATAACACAAAATAAAAGTTTCAAAAAACCATAAAGTTCACATTTTGGCATTATCGGATATAAATGTTAGATAGCTCGAGCATAAATTGTTAGAATAACTGATTCGCTGGTAATTATGCAGTTTTTGGATACTTTTTGTACCGGTACCCAAATAATTGTACCGAAAATAGTTTAAGACTTCAGATTAACTTTTTGAACCAAAACCCAAATTATTATTATTATTTTAGATTTATTATTTAAAATAACTTTTGAAGTGAAAATTCCATTTTAACTTTATAAAAGAGAATAAAAAAAAACATGTTGCATTTTAAAAGTTGTAGCGCATCAATAGAGTGGTAATGAGTTACACCACGAATTGCGACTTCGCAACATTCCAATGTGAAAAAACTCGGCCTGTGGCGTCTATGGAAAATTCGATTATCGACCAGACATCACTTGTTTCACTTCCAATTGGCTACTCCTAATAGTAGTATACGTTATTCTCCATTATTAAAAAATTTTTATTTTTTTATTTTATTTTGGTATGTCCTCTTATGTTATACTTTCTGACTGAAAAAGTCTCTCAGATGGGCCGACCCAGTCGGGTCTCGCCCTCTTTCACGCTATTGGTTGAAAGGCGCGAGAAAGGAGGGCGGCCATGTTGACAGCCCATCAATAGCGAGGCGAGGAAAACGCCGAATGGCAGCAGTCGTCATCGTTTCGTCGAGTTGCGAGACGAAAACCCCTTTTTAGTCTGGAGAAAAACCGTCCATTTTTCTTCACGACCATTTTGTCAGTCACTCGAGTATCCGATCTTGTTCCGAGAGGAGCGGGAAAAAGTGTCTCTCGAAGATACTGTACTTTAGTTCTTAGTTGACACGGCACTGTTTTGTGCTTGTATATGTATATATTTATATATCTATAACACGTGTAGTATAGCGACAGACAAGACTCGGGTGTCCTCGTGGCGTTTGTTGTTGTTGTTATTATTATCACTCCGACGAAAAGCGTGTTAGGCTCCGCCCACTTTGGTTAGCGCCCTCGGTGGGCGAGATGAGACGTCAGCAGTTGGCCTAGAAGCGTTGGCTGGTGTCAGAAGCACTATCGCGAGCCAGCTTAAAACCTACCAGCAGGGGGAACCTTTGAACTGAAGTACTGTAGTCCATAGTAGTAGTAGTTGTAGCGGCACAGCACTACTACTAGTGCAACACGTACGGACAACCCAGCACTCTCACACACAACACACGACGCCTTCATCATCATCATCCTCATCATCATACCGCGGGGGGCTAGCTGGCTGTGTACGTATGCATGTGTTTGTGTGTGTGGTCTATACTTTATATCGAGAAGGAAGGCCTAGGAAAATTGCTCGCCGAAGAGGAACATTTATTTTGTAAAACATTTCCAACCAACCCTCGGGGCTGCTGCTGTTGTTGTCGTCGTCGTCGTCGAGGTGTGGAGAACTGGTAGTTAGTTAGTAGTCCTTATTTTAACTCAACGACAACAACAACAACATCATCATCATCATCACCGTAGTGCGATCGGTGGTGGTGGTGATTGTGGTGGTGCACTATCTGTATTAGTTGCTTGTTTTTATGTATAACGCACGTCTAAGTTGGCTGGCTCGTAGTTGAGGACAGCGACGACTACTCCTACTCCGCCTCCTCCTCCTCCTCCGACTAGTACCACCGTCGACTCGTTTTGTCGTCCCCCCCAATCCACGATTTCACCCGGCGCGTGGCTGGGCCATGCATTTCCCAGCTAGTTCCACGTGCACGATGGAACGCAGTTCGCCCGCACTCAAAGCGGTACGGGCCACCGACTTCTCGATCGCCGCCATCATGGCCAGGGAGGGCCCTCGCAACCGACCCGATGCCAGGCATAGCCCGGCAGGTAAGCTTAACGTCGTCACTATTGTATTTTTCTCCTTTCACGTTAATAGTCACCACATAGATTTTTCGTAACTAATCTAACTACTGTACACAATGTTGATGAAGTGAGATTAGTATTTGACACCCGGCGAACACCTAGCTAGGGTAGTGGTCTCACGTTCTTATTAAAACACATGGTATGTTTTCATTTATTTTATATTATTTTTTGTAAACGTTACTATTATTCTAGCGATTCGATTCTCGTAACTAATTTAACTAAATAAATGTACAATCACGTAGGTTAGTCTTTGAACCCCGGTTTGACCTACAACCTAGGTAGTACCGTAGTAGTATTACGTTGTTGTTGAATGATCATGACACATGGTTTCTATTTTATTTTTACAAATTTTTGTAATCGTTCAAATTAATCGTGTAGAGCGATTAGAGTCTCGTTACTAATTTAACTAACGAACGTGCTTTTACATATAAAGTGAGGTAAGTTTTTGACACCCGGCGTTGACCTACGGCAGTAGTGTCACGTTGTTGTTGAATGACCATGACACATGTTTTTCAATTTATTTTATTCTTATTCGTTATCATTAATCATATAAGAGCCATTAGATTCTCGTAACTAATTTAACTATGTACTTTTTACATATGTTGTAGTTAATGTAATTTTTGATATCCTGCGTTGACCCGGGATGGGAATTTGTATTACGTTGTTGTGTTGGATGATTAGGTGTCCCGTGTTGACTTTTGTTCAAATGTGATTTTTAAAAATCGTTATTTAAACATAAAATAGGCTTAAGAAACGGAGAATGGTGACAATAAATTTGTTTAGTTATTTTATGTCCTGGGTTTATATGGTGAAAAAATGGTTTGTAGAGGGTTAGTTAATTATTTAGTTTGAGGTCATTAATTTCATATATTGTAATTATTGACATTTTTCATACATAGTTGATTACAAAATGTTAATAAATGTTCTTAAAATATGGTAGTAAATGAATATGATTAGATAGTAACCATCGTTTTTTAAGATGACAAATTTATTTAATACCGGTACTTGTGGTTGTTGACATTCTTGGTAGGCCTACTGTAGTTACAGAAGTTGATCAATATCGTCTTCATGTGGTCGGTTGTTAACGTAAGATAGGACCGGTATGATCAAATTTTACCAACTATTTTATGGTGAATGAAATAATTAATAAAATTATTCAATGAGGAATAGTTAAATGTCTGATTTGTTTAATCGTGTAACTATAACGTAGCTTAATGTGTAACTATAATAACTTAGGATTAAGGAATGTCGTGATGGTTAATTTTTTTAATAAGAATTTTAGGGTCTGGTGAAAAAAATAGGTTGTATATGGTTAGACATTTCATACATATACTGGGTTAGTGTGGTGAAAAAATAGGTTGTGTATGATTAGTTAATTATTATTTTGAGATGACCATAGTTGACGTTTTTTTTTATGCATACAAAAAGTATGTCCCTAACACGGGTTAGATAATTATCATTTATTTTGAGATGCCCCTCTAATTTATGTTGTAGACATTTTTTTGGAGTCACAAAAGGTTAATAAATTATCACCACGTTATTTAGGGCTGTCTTGTTGGGTGTTCCGTTAATGTGGTTAAATGCCAGTTTATTCTATTATGTTATGACCAGAGTTTGAAATAAATGTTTCATTGGTAGGTAGATATATTTTGTTACAATTGTTAATTACTATTGTTTAAATAATTGTTATATTGAAATTATGTACTGAAAATATCTATAAGACACCCTATAGTAAATCTATAGGGTGTCACTATGATGTCTTATACAGTATTGAAAATTTCAAAAATTTTTATATTTTTTAATAGTATCACTACGATTCTTTAAATTTCTATGACGAGGGTTTTATTTTAATTTAATGTCAATACGAGTTAATTCTCGTTGTACAGTGTGTTCCAAATAGGTTTGGATTAAGTATAATGAATGCTATGCCGTAAGGTTACTCTCTTTACAATTTATGAAATTATTTTGATATTATAATTTAAAAAATATATAATATAAAATTATCATTGGTTATTTTTTTTTTTATCGTAATGGCTTTGCAGTTATATTTACTAGGCACGTAGAATACACGTTAAGCATGTCTTAATGATTTCACGCAGGTGCATTTAGTTATATCCGTTATGTGAGGGATTGAGTCTTAATTAATATCGACTGGCACCGCGGCATTTGTTGATATATTTTTTTCTTCCAATGTATTATTCTACTCGAATACAATGTAAAAACAATGAATGTCTTTATTAGTGTAGTATACTAATTAATACATTATCATTCATTTGATGTTAGTGCAGTAGTTGTTTAGTGTACCGTAGAGATCGATGATAAACATGCTTGATAGACAATGGGACGTTAATTGTAATGGATATTTAACATAAGTTGATTACTAATTAAACAATAATTAATCACTTTACATAGTATAATAATTTTGAACACGAGGTTACGGTTGGGTTGTATTTTTGGATATATTTTATATATTTTTTGTTTTTGAAAATGATACAGTAGCTCGTGTCGTCCAGTATGTCAATTCATGATATTATTTTTATATAATAATTAAGCACGATATTAAGTTATCAATATTGTAAGCCTGTGCGTAAAATCAATTGAAGTTGGTGATTTGATGCAAAATAATATGTATTTGTTAATATCATTGTACGGTACAAAAATGAGATTTTGTAGTAGCCTATAGGGTGTTCCAAATCTCCTGGCCTCATAGAAGATATGTAATACGATATAGATACGATAGATATGTAGGATATTGAATAAGGAAGGTTTATGTAGGATATCTTCAAAGGTCTTGCGCGTTCAGAAATGTATGAAAGTAAATGGATGTCATTTTGAACATGTATACCAATAAATTAATTTGGTAAATTAATCAATACAAAATTTTTAGTGTTTTCTTAATACTTTTTTATATGGAGTCAAACTTCTGGGACATCAAGTATAATGTGTACATACGTGACTAAATCTATACGGTATATTTGCAGTGTGTATAATTTTATTAAGTTACTAGATAGATAGCCCCCGTGGTTGGTATGGTAACCACGGGGTGTCTAGAGTAAAATTTGATTGTTGTAATTTAAATTATTTTGAGAGAGTAAAATTAAATTATTTTCAGAGAGTAAAATTTTTAAATGTATAACCACCTGATCCAACAATGCAGAGTAAAATTAAATTATTTTGAGAGAATAAAATTAAACTCGCGTGGTCACTAACGCCATTGTTTACTGCGTTAGTGAGCTTCATCCGTCAGTGACAGATCTAGACAACTATTATAGGTAATTTTACTGTGTTGTCTTTTTTTGTACGTGTTTTGAAACAACTGTTTTTTTTAATGAAATATGTTTTTGATATCAAATTTAAACAATCACCCGTGCAACGCCGGATGTATCGATTAATTAACAATAAATTTCAAAATGTTTGCCGACTGTTCTACAAAAATACAATGAAAAATATTGTTAACGTATTTGAAATAAAATTGTAACAGCTTACAATGTAAGCTGTAAGCCTTACACAGTTCTACTTTATAACATGCTTATGTTTAAACGCAACCACAAACGATAACAGTTAAAACACAACCAGCCATTGGAGCAACGAGGATGTTGCTACCTGTGTGTACAGAGATTGGTTGTGCAACAAATCCGAAGTTTAATTTTGTTTTTATTTGTGGTATAAATACAAATGACGTCATTGCATCATTTATGACGCAGTAATTTATAATACATTTTAATTAAATAAATATTTCAGTAATACTTCACTTTGAAATGATTCACGATGGTTGTAAAGTACCGGTACTGAAAATTTCACCCGTCGGACAACGACATTTTTGCTGGAGTATACAGGGTGGTCTAAAACAATGCCACCAGTTTTTAAAGTGCAATTACTCATAAGCCGCTAAAGCTAGAGGAAACCTAAAAATACTCAATGAGGATTCTTTCAATAGCTTTAAAATAATATCTAAGTCTATGTAATAGTTCCCATAGTTTGGACACAATGTCGCAACAAAAAAACAACATACCCTTCAAAAAGTTTAAAAAATTGAGTTTACAAGTTCAATGCATAACAGTTCAGTGCAAAAGTAAAAAAATGAGTGTTAAACGGAAGGTAAAAAGTAGCTTAATTAAAGTGATACGAATATTATGTGGCTCTTCTGATCAGATTCTAGACCAAAATTGGAAAAACGGACTGTTGCAATAATGCATCATGAAGATCAAATCAGACAAAAAACGGCACAAGTACCTGTGAAACCATAGTTGTAGAACTTTGAGGATACGCTTCTTTCGAATGGCGATTGCGACCAAAGTATGGGAGCCATTGCAAAGCTGTTCATGAGCAATCGCTATTTTTTAAAATTGGTGATAGTTTTTGGACTCCCTTGTGTACTTACTGTACGTGTATATAGCATACAGTGTACAGTATGAACATATCACCGGAGATGTATAGAATCGAAACATTCTACAGCATGCCTAACCTCTTTTGACAAAGTATGAATTCACTGTCAAAGTATTTTGATTGCCAGTGTTTCGGCCTACGCCCATAGTTAACTAATCTAATTAAAACTAGCCTGTTTAAATTAGGACTTTCCTCCTTAGGACTCTCCTCCTTAGGACTCTCTTCCTTAGGACTCTCCTCCATCAGACATTCGGTATTCGTGTAGCTTCAATGTAAAATGTCAATCTAGAATGGAATAAAAAAATAAAATCTAGATCCTACATCAATTTTTTAACTAACATAAATTTAAGTTAAGGTATCATGTAGCGATGCTAATTGTGGAGCTGATCAACGTAATTACACGGAGGATATGTGGGATGATATATGATATGTATATTGTATTATACATATATATCATCTGTATGTATAATAAATATGTTTATTTCATATGTGTATCTTACTTTTATCTTACCTTTATATGTATATCTTACATGTATATGTATCTGAATGTATATCTTATATGTATACTGTATATTGTTTTTGATATTGTTTTAATGGCTTTACACTATATTAACAATTAAAAACCTGGTAAAGAAAAAATGAATCAATTATAAATAATATTCAATAAATTCGAACAAATCAAGAAAACGTTTACCTTTGACAGGTAGAACACGCACACATATACACACACACACACACACACACACA
>JAQIWH010004787.1:0-16074 GCA_034695005.1 Cryptops parisi
TGCTCTTGTACGCGGAACGTATTCTCGTGCGTGGAATGAAGTTTGGGTGACCAACAAAGACATTCTGGTGATTTTTGTTTTGTTTTAATCAATAAGTAATTTGTGTAAAAGTTAAAACAAAGTTGGTTTTGTTAAATTGTTGTTTCGTAGGAAAAAGATGAATTTGCCCGTACGGAGGCATTTATCGTCGATCTCGTCTTCAATCCCGGAAAACTTTTGAGTTTGGAGAGTTTAGAAGCGACTCAGTATTGCGGCATATAACTTTTGTGAGTAACGTTTTGAATTGAACGTATACGAAAGAATTGAAACGATTTACAAAATCGAATGCATTTTATTTGATTCTTCCGAAAAAAATGACACCAGGAAAAAATGTATTGAAATATAAAATACCCCCTCCCCCCTTCTTCCAAAAAAACCAGGAAGCATAGACACGCATAATTAAGTAGATATTAGAATTTAAAAAAATAACTATAAACCACAGTACACCGCCATTACCAGATATGCGCTTAGTTCGACGAAACAAAACTAAGATGATTTTCTTTCCAAGGACTGTTAACCAATGTAAACTATAAATCCCACTCAACTAGTCAGCACCTTTTTTGTGATCCATAACGAGCTTAGGTTTTTAGGAACGACAGGGGTTGGTGCGTGATAATCTTTTGCCAATGGTTTCGACATGAAAGCCTATTTGGATGAGTTGTTCGTGAGAAAGAATTTTGCGTCCGTCAAACACGAATGCAGGCTTCAGCATGTTTTTGTAGATACGTTTATAATCCAAATCCTAGAAACAAGCAAAGTATTAAAACCAAAATGGACGTATAATTACTCGAGGTATCCTCCGCTTTTCGACTTTTCAATTATAAGCAGAACCCATAGATTGACATGTAGTCTGCGCTTATCATGCATGAATAACTTTTTTGTTCATTTTTACTGTAATTTTGTATGTACAATATTATTTAGCTTTTGCACACCTCCGTCAGTGATAGATCATGCATTTGCAAGCTGAAAAAAAATACTAGAAATTTTCATTTTAACAGTGCTCTAGTCTGTCGAACAAGCGGAGTTTAAATGCTGTTGATTTAAAACAAACTGACCACGAATTCATCCCATTCGGTACAAACGACCAAAGCATGCGTGTCCATTGCCGCTGAGTAGGGTTCATCATGGATGGAAATGAGTTTGATGGCTTTAAAATAAAAACAAATATGCGTATGAATAACTGAAATACCCCATAAATAAATAAATAAATAATCTTCATACTTTTTTCCGGTTCGTCCGTCACGGCAGCGCTGGTGAGATCTTGAATGATTTGTTCACTTTCAACGTTAGGGTCATATATGTTGAGACGAGCACCTTCGTCTAATAAATGCTTGCAAACTTGAATCGCTGGGGATTCACGGGTGTCGCCAGTGTTTTTTTTAAATGCAAATCCTAGAATGGCGATCTGTTTGTCCGTCACCGTGTTGAACAAACATTCGATTATTTTCTTGGCAAAACGTGTTTTCTGATACTCGTTCAGCATGATGACCTGTTTAACCATTGTAAAGTTGAATTACATTTCTACGAGGAGTCAAAACGTTGAGAAGGTAGAACCTACCTGCTGCCAGTAATCGGCAACTTCTTGTAAATTTAAACTCGTGCAAATATACACTAAGCTTAGAATATCCTTTTGAAAACAACTTCCACCAAAACCTGAAACGAGTTGGCTTTATAAATAATTAGGCATAACATTCGGTGACAAAAAAATAATTTTCTAATTCAATTTGCATACCGACGCTAGCTTGTAAAAATTTTGGTCCTATACGGCTATCCGTTCCGATAGCGTGAGCAACTTCGGAAATGTCAGCACCCGTTGCTTCACAGATGACAGACATGGAATTGATGCTAGATATTTTCTGTGCTAGAAATGCATTAGCAGCCTATGGGATATAGTTAACACATTGCTATAATTTTGAACGTTAACGATTGGTCACGTGTAAAATTATCTTCCTACCAGCTTGGAAAGTTCTGACGACCACGTATTCATGGTGATGATTTTCTCAGCGGGTATCCAATGCTGGTAAATTTTGCATAATTCGTTGATTGCTTCCCTACCTTCGTCGGTTTGTTCTCCGCCAATCAAAACACGATCGGCGTGTAAAAGATCATCGATCGCCGATCCTTCGGCAAGAAATTCAGGATTGGATAAAACCTGAGATTGACAAAAAAAAAATTGTAAATTTGGAGAACGTCTTGCTTATAGGCCTATGTTTGTATTATTTATATCGTTGATTTTCTTTTGTAGCCTATTTAGTGTTAAGCAACAGTGCAAAACATTTTCATACACAGTGTTCAATGCAAACGCTGTTGCGAACGACTCGCTATATGTTGTTGTTGTATACAGGTACGGATTGGATTACTTCAGTAATAAAATACACTATTTACCTGAAATGAAACACCAGGATGCGTATTGGCTTTCAGTATTTGTGTTATGCTTTGTGCCGCTCGAACGGGCACCGTGCTCTTTTCGACGACAATTTTCTTACCCGATGCTACGGCCGCTATGGTGCGGGATGCACTTTCGATATATTTCAAATCGGCCGCTCGACCCTAAATGTTAATACAATTCACAAAACTGAACAAAAGTTCCATAATCATCAATATGTCAAAAGTTGAGTGTACCTTTCCAACACCAAACGTTTTGGTGGGCGTGTTAACGGATATGAAAATGAGGTCGGCTTCTTTGATGGCCGTTTCAACGTCGGTTGAAAAAGTTAGGTTCTTTCCGCGACATGCTTTAACAACTTCATCCAAACGTGGCTGTGTTGATTGATTGCAATGAATTAGACAAGGAGGAAGGCCTAAAGTTTTACGATTATCGTTAACTTACTTCGAAGATGGGAAGTTTATCTGAATTCCATTGTCTTATTCGTTGTTCACTTTTATCGACGACGACAACTTGAATTTCGGGACATTTCCACGCAATCACGCTGCACGTCGGTCCACCGACGTAGCCCGCACCGATACAACAAATCTTGTTCACTGTCATTTCGAAAGTTGGTTCGACTCAGGATGTCCTGCGATAATAATGACATTAACAGTCCTATCAACAAGTTTATATATTAAGTGGAGATGATAAAACAGCTTGAATGTCATTCGTCAGTGACACTTTATGGGTGCTGAGATTTCATCGTAAATATGTCAATTCATTCAATGGCACAATAAAATCAGAATTTATAAACGCGTATGTAGGCAAAATTCACTTGGTTCAATATAATATATGTAATAAATAGTTCAGACGGTGATGGTTTCCGAGTGTGTTTCAAATGGCAAGGAATTTCAGTAGCAGATTATTTTGCTGAAAAACTTGCATTGAAATGAAAAATAACACAACCCTTTTTAATTGGGATTGTTTTGATAAGATGCGTTCCAATTTGTACATGTTTCACAAGGTTGAGCTTCCCAAACCAAAGGAGGATGATGATACGTAGTTTCCAAAACTGAACTTTTTCAGGAAAATAATCTACTGAGCTACACAGTTTACTAAATGTCCAGTATCAAAAAATGGGTTAATTTTTACTTTAGGTTGGTGGGTGGAGTTTGGGAAAAATATTGATTAAAGATAAATAGAATATTTTCAAGATGATGATGATGATGTTTTACCCAACTTAACCTAGTGTCCATGTCTATAGATATCAGGTTAGATGAGTTAGAAAATACAAAAACATTAAAATATTACATTCACCTCAACTCCGCCCACCAACCTAAAGTGAAGGTTTATCCAAAAGGGATGAAATTTAAAAAATTAGTGACAGTTGTCTACTATTATTATTTAGTATCATTTTAAATTAGTGTTACATCATTGTTGTTATACTTGATGAGTATAAAGGATACTACATTCATGTTAAGTCAATCCCTACGTTTGTAAGAAATTTAGTATTTTAGTTTTAGTGAATTAACAGTGCTATTACTGTGTACGTGACGAATATAAGGAACAGTAAACTATTTGCAAACCAATGTCATTGTGCTTACCCGATGTACGTAAGTGAGGTGAAGTAGACGTACGAATGATGTTTTTTGTCGATGTTTACAGCTCTATCATTGAGATAGGTTTATTATGTGTTTGTCATGGTTTTCGAGCGAATAGTTTGAAAAGCAGCTGTTTAAATGCCATACATGTCAATGTTTTAACCAACCTGACAGCCGTGATGTAGTGACATCTGTGAAGGATGACGTGTACTTGTTTATACTTATCAGTGACTCCTTTATTCTCCTTTAGAATAAAGGAGGCATTGTACTTATCAAATTTTATGATAAATATATGAAAAGTTGTCATTTTGAATATTTTATTTTTTTTAAAATGTAAGAAATTTATTCTCATCAGTAAAATTAATATTGAAAATTATTGAAACAGCCGCGTGATAATTCCACAGGTCCAAATCTTAACAAAATTGTGGCACTTTACTTGAGGGAGGGGGGGGGCAAGGTTAGGTTAGGTTAGGTTAGTTAAACAAAAAAACAATATGTATGATATTTGGCAATTTTAATTAACTAGTGATTCTTTAACTGAATTTCCCCCCCCCCCCAAATCCATGACAAGTACAAGTAGCTTCTCAGTTAAAAGAAATGTATCGATGGTTAACTAAAACAAACTAGTTTTAATTCAATTTCTTTCTTTAGATTTATTTAGTTCAATGCTTACCAATTACCATACCATGGAACTAGGTGATCCTATGCAAAATTAAAATGCACGCTTTTACTAATAAAATTAGGCTTTGTAACTAAATGTATATTTGATTATAAACTTATTATTTAACCTAAAATAAACAAAAATATACATTTTTTTCAGTACAAACTATAAGCCACTGGATGGATTATTGTTGTATTCAAAATAGTTTTCTTCAGGCTAACTAAATACAGACTCCCCTCACTTAAAGACCAGGTTCCGTTCCTATGATTAGGTTGTTAAAAGAAATAGTCGATAAGCGATCTCTTATATACAGTACTAAACCTAAAAATGCAATCAGCAAAAATTTCATACACGGTGTAGCAAACTAATCAAAGTTCAATTTTAACATTTAGCCATCAAAATCAAATCCTCCAAAGTGTAATATTTTTAAGTGATCATTGCACAATAAAGTACATATTTATATAAACTATATAGCTGGAATGCTGGTCATAAGTGCGAGTGGTCGGTCGGTCATTAAGTGAGGCAAGTCTAAAATTTTATACAAAAATTCCATTAATGAGCATGAGCAACAGTAACTCACGAACACCAAAATTTGTAAAGGAGTAATATCCTGCCGTTGTATTTGATGACATCACTAAACAGTATACATACTGAAAGAAAAATAAAAACAACTACGATAACTCACACTTTTAATCGAACACACTACATGTTTGATAAATTGGTATTTGGCAGAATTTCAAAAGAAATTCATAACACATTGCACTGTTCATAACATATTTTCTTTAAATATATATTGTATATTGGTATCCCAGTATTATTCGGACTAAAACAGTAACACACAACAACCAAAGCTATTTTTCTTCTTCAAAAAGTTGGTGGATATGTCCTATGACTTGAACTGTTGAATGGCAAAGGGAGCTGCAAAAGAAGCATCGTCACTTTAATCAACAAGACAAGTAGACATGTCATTCATATTCAATATTATAGTTATACGTAATTATCTCTATTTGGTACTTTTCGATTCGACGTTCGACCTCTCTCGTCTGCTCCTTGCTTGTACTTGGTAATTATGGGTTTGGAGGTTAAGTTCAGTTAGTTAAACAAATCATACATTTAATATGTTTCTGTTTGTTTAACTATCCTAACCTGCAAATCAAACACATTTTACCATGGCATAGGTTTAGCCATGATTTTCACCAAGCACGTGTGACACCAGGGCAAGAGAGGTCGCCAGTTGGGTGACTGGTGAATAATTACATTTATGACAGCATCTTCTTCATTCATGATTTAATAAACATTTTCAATTCATACTTGATTATTATATTCACTGATTTCCAGTTTTATATTTTAATTAATTATATTTATTGCAAGTCCAAAAATACTCACTTGCTCTGATGAGAGCCACGAGAACGAAAAAGGCTGTTACGTTGCTAATTACAAATTCCCTGGCTTTCTTCTTCTCTTCGGCTGGATCCAGCCTTTCTCCTTGCGATTGAAGACGAATCATTGTCTTAAAAATTAACACATTACTAATTAGTACGATTAATAACTGTTAAAAGTAGAATATCTCAGCTCACCTCTTTCCGTTGTTTTCTCGATTTGCTTGCTTTGCTTGCTTGGTAACTAACGAGTTGTGTGCGTGAGTCACGGACGGTTTGATTGGTAGATTTTTTAGTGAGTAATGCAGATTTTAACTAAATTAATTCTAATCCATTTATTACTATAATTTGTATTTTTTTATTATTAAACATCATATTATACTATTCTAGTTGTTAACTAGTTGGTAACATTTAATTAGTAATAGAAACAGCCACTGTAATGCACGAACCAATCATGAGTACTTTGAGATACACGATTGCTTATACTTTTCATGTAACCTAACATCTGATTGGTAAATAGGGTAAAACTCATTCAAATGATCCGTATACTTTTGAAGTGTCATTTTTTGAAGATTGAGGGCGATAGTTTGACCATTTGGGATCCATCAAAGAGATTAATTTTAACAACATGCGTTTTCCATCCAACCCTTTATGGTGCATGATATTCAGTAATGCATGAACAACATGGCTGTGGTTTTCTGGTCATCACCTGGTCTTTTTTTTTTTAATTCAATTGGCATGACAAACCCTAATTAAAGACACCATTTTGGAACCTTCAGGTAAATAATGACATCAACGTTGTCGTCAATCGCATTGTTCGTTTGTCGTAAGGTGAACGTCTCAATTAACCTTTATCTAATCCTCATTGGCTGTTTGTTATCAGCGTTGTTAGTAAACAAAAAAAAAAGCACGTTTTGTTGATGTATGAAATTATTGAATGGCTATGTTAATAGATATTGATTTGCAATAAGCAGAATCGAATCTACACAAAACGAGTGAAAATGTTTTTCATTTGCAGAATGATTTGTTTGGAGTGCACTATTGATCCTGTTGGCATGTGCAATGTGTAATTCAATTCTGCTATTTCGTAACAGGCCATAATAACAATAATAGTAAATGAGAATTATTTATGGTTCATGATTAGTAAGGATATCATCATGAGTGGTATAATGAAATGATGACCGTGAATAATAAAAGTCGCATTTAATACAACCACGATTAGGTAATGGACAGGATGATGATGTCCCGAGTTGATGGTTTTTTCAAGCATTGAATGTAAATAAGCTCGCAAAATGTGAAAACATGCTATACGTGAGTTATCTATTTCATGCATGCAGCTACGTATGTGTATGTATATACATGTTACTTTACACAATGGTGTTTTCAATGCAGTATTTATTTATTTATTTATTTATTTATAGCATCTATTGCAATACAAATTAGTACTGTACTGATAAATTCTGACATGTCAGGATAATAAGCTGAATTGGCATTATGCATTTGGATGTAGTACATGTATGTATTACATCACCAGGATGTCATAGATATATGTATATATTTACAGTTGTACACATATGTTTAATATAGGATGAAGTGCATTTTTCGTTGTATATATTTCTTGGAACATGTTACGATGAAATATGGAATTTTGAAAAGCATTACATTACATGTTAAGTAATGTTCAATGCGTGAAACCGATGCAATCTATGTTTTAGAATGTGGATAAATTTGTTTTGGTAATTTCATTGCGGAGGAGCGATTCATGGTTCAAATATACATGTTCCATCAAGTTGTACATTGTGATTCAGCATTATCAAAATATGAAATCCAGAATGTGGACTTTTTTTGTAGAGTGATATTCTTAAGTTAGACCAAATTATTTTACAAAATTTGCACTTATGGGACTCAGGTAATTTTGATGCAAGTTGAATTTAGCTGACTAGCCACGTTTATAACAGTCACTGTTGCAAACGGTTTTGAAAGTTTGATGTAATTAGTCAATTTAAACAATTACTATTGATGACACCAAACATTGCTAAAACTGGCAAGAACTTGGGTAACATTTGGTGTTTCTTGTTCTCTTCAGCATGGCACTCAGAACGTAGAAAAAAGTCCGAAGGTTTGTCATGGCGGAACAAGCACGCCACAGTTGGTTTTCCGTTGACGAAGGTGACGAAGAAGATTTTCCAGGGAGACTTTTACACCAAGCTGCACTTTGGAACAATGCCGAACTTCTTGAAGATTTGCTCAATGGCGATATGTTGGCCACCATCAATTCACGAGATGCGGTCGGTCGTACCGCGCTCCATGCGGCAGTCACCAACTGCGATCCCGAATGCACCCGCATTCTCCTCCAAGCAGGAGGTATAAACACTTTCGAATTTCTGTTTTCGTTATTTTAAGTCTCAACTACGAAAATCACATTGTCGATGTCTGCCAGAAAACGTGGTATTGACATTGTTTTTGTTTTTTTTTATTGAGCTGAATTTGCATTTATTTTTAAATATATAGGTTTGATAACATTTACAATAGACCACTTAACATTAAAAAACAAAACTCGTGAATCATTCGGTGCAGTTTTTGATCCTCAGTAATTGGTGAGAAAATTCTCACACTTGAACAATGTTGAAGATTTCTCCCGAGCAAATCATGTAAAAGTACAACGTTCACTTAAAAAATGACAGGAATTCATCTCCAATGACTTTGTACACTTTTTTGTATTTTTGTGGTTATTTCAAGTGTACGCTTTTTCGATGTGTCCTATCGTTATTCCATTCCAAAGGAATTAATGTTTGATAATCAAATAATTAACCAAAGGTCGATGACACCGTCTCTATATATTATGTTAAGTTGAATTTACAATGAAGTTAATATCGCCACACTATCAATGTATAAATTTGTAAAAATTAGAATTTAAAATACCCATCACCATAGTTTGGTATCTGATCAGCGATATAATTTATTAGTAACTTTGATATTAATTTTCTTACGTTTCATGAAGAATAAAAATACATAAGTTATATTTATATATTTTAAATTTATTTCAGCCGATCCCAATTTTGTGAGTGGCATGAAAGATGAAAATAAGGTAAATATCTTGATTCAATTATACTGGTTTATTGGCGTAATGATGTTACCACTTTCTTAAAAATCGTACTACTGTAGTTCACTTTTTTATTATTATACTAGAACTACTACTGTATATCAAAAGTATGAATTGTTACATTGCTAGCACTACATCAACTCCCATAGGTTACTATTAATACTTCCGCCAACAATAGAATAATACATCAGATATGCTTCATTGACACAACAGGTCATTGAATAACTATCAAATGCAATGGTATCCTCAACCATGACTATTCTCACATACTGTGTCCAAGTTGATCTTACAACTCTCGTTCATTTAGAATTTAAGTTGTGAAGATAATTTTCGAGTAATAGAATTTATTTTTCTACATTATACAAAGTGTCCAAAAATTATCTTTATAAGATTCATTCATTTAGTCTTAAAGTTGTAAAGATAATCTTTGGACTTTTCATATTTAGAATTTAAGTTGTGAAGATAATTTTTGAGTACCATAATAAAATTTATTTTCTAAATTTTATTTTTCTACATTATACAAGGTGTCCGAAAATTATCTTTATAAGATTCATTCATTTAGTCTTAAAGTTGTAAATATAATCTTTGGACTTTTCATGTCAGCATGTATGAAACATTTTTTATAAATAGCCTATGTTAAGTCATATAACTGTGTTTTGCTGAGTAAACATGTACACAGCTGTTTATTTAACATTTACAGTAGTAATGGAATTCAAAACGGAACTTGTTAATGTAGTGTTGGGTGTTTAATATTAATTTTTTTTATCAAATTTGTATATCTTATTTTTCTTGCATAAGGTGTAAACTGTCCTGTTTACAATTGTAATGACCCGTTTCTTGATTAGAGCATTTTTTTATACATATAAACGTGTGCTATTTTTGAAGTGAAATTTCAACATGGTAATAATTTGGATTAGTGAAATTAATTTGAGTTAAATGAACGATGAGAAATGTAATGGTTACAAGGATTTTTCTCGATGATGATTATTAATTCTAATTATATTTTTTGGTTAATAATTTTTTTTTTAAATTTAGTATACATTTAAAAAAAAAAAATTATTTGCACGGTTGAATGTTTCTTGAATAGGTGAACAGGTGGAAAATGATGTTCACGGTTACATTAATGTGTTTTTATAAAATTTTAATTGATTGCGTACTTGTAAAATGGTTTAATTTGTTAAGTTGGTTTTATTTTCACATAATTTGAACGTCTGATTTTTCGCCAGGATTCATGTTGATTTCTTTGTATTTTGTTGGTGTTGTGATTTTTATCTCACTAATCCTGTGAAAAAAGTTAATCCCATTTTCACGAATAATTTTTTTTGTCCAAAATTGCAGACGATAAGGGAGAGAAAAAAAAACTTCCTGTGGCGTTCATTATCCTAAATACATAATGTAAAATCCAATGGTGGTTTGAACAATTTATACCAAAGAAGCTGACTAGTAAAACCTTTTATATAATCAACTACTATATCTCATTTCAAATTGACATCATCCTTGTTCGACAACTGTAGTTTCAGATTTGTAAAAATTGTGTCAAACCATGAAGTTAACCTAACTTATAACTTCATCGTGAAGTGAGGGCTATGAGATTATGGTGGATTTTTTTGTATACTGTCAAAGAACAGTGGTTGGTGTTGATGAACAAATCGTTCTATTTATAATGAGGATGTTCGTGTTAATTGAAAAAATGGTTCTCTTCCAATAAAAATTTTAAGTTAGCCAGCGAAAGTGTGTTTTGGCAATTCGCACAGTATTCCTTCCCGCAGTTAGGATTACCTGTATCGTGTTAAGCGAGGATTAACAACCGTTGTTTGAAATATTAGTTGACATGACATGATGGTCCGGTCAGTTGGTGATAATGAGAATCTAACAATAGATTAGAATAGCTGCTTTCGAAAACCGGATGATAACTAGGTGTTGTTTCAGTTGGTAAAAATTGTGCTTTATAACAAGAACTTACAGGTACAGTATATGTGCTTTTTCAGATACCACTGGAAGAACAGTGGTTGATGGAGTTGAAAAGAACCTTTATAACGAGGATAATACCTACGAGTTCACTGAAAATTCAACAGAGAGCCAATGACGGAGAGTTTGGGCAATTTGCTTTTTCGTGTTGAGTGAGAATCACTATTAATGACACCATGGGAGCAGGTTTTCTCGATGTTCTCTCGTTTCCTCCTGCTTCATAAAATCTTACTTCATCTTTATCCCATCATCATTCATAAAGCCTGAGAGCCAAATGACACAGTCGTATGGCTAGATGGTTTCTCGTAAAACAAAAACAACTACATACCAAATACCAATCGGTTGAAGCATTTCGAAGTGCTTCTTGATATGGTAATGTAATCGTTAACTAATAACAAGAATTCAGTATTAGAATAGTCGTGTTAACTAAAGTGAGTGGCTCTGTCTATAGGAAAATGTCTACTGGCCCTTTCAGAAAAACTGTGAGTAGACGACGACGTGTTTTGCCAACTGGCAAAGTTAAGAAAGATTACTAACTAATCTTCTAGTTTCACTCTAAAGCGTTTCGAAGTTCTAGTTAACTATAATAGATAATGATGTTGTGAATTGTAACATCACTTTTAACATTATAGAATGTCAGGGTTGAATAGCCTGAAATGACAACTCGTCTTTTCACGATTTGTATTCCGAAAAAGTTTCAGCTCGTATTGTCTTTCCCATTTAAGCGACTCGAGGAAGAATTCTTTTCCCTAAAACTTTTTCCTACTCCAAAACGATTAAACAGTAGAATGAACAAACGGCTGAGAATGGTTAGCAATTATAAAGTGCACACTTTTTTTTTTCAAGATTAGATTTGCCTTGGCCCTGAGGATTTGCCAAACGTGGTGAATGAAATAGGTTCTGGAAGACGAAGAAGCAAAAAAGCAGATTGCCTTAAGGTCCGGTGGCGAGTTCATTCGCGTAGTACAGGGATGCAGTGGTTGCGGTCGGTCTTGCGTCTTGCTGCTGCTGCTGCTGGGGCAAGAACCTACTTGTGTTGTTGTTGTTAGTTGTTGGCAACAGAGCTATTCACTCTCTCGCTTACTCAGGTGTTGCTACTTCTCGGGACATGACGGCCGCCAAGACTTAAGTTTTGGAGTGTCAAAATGTAGTCGCAAGATTTGGATTTTGTGCGTTTTTTGTTTTTTGTTTTTCGTTTTTTTGTTTTTTTGTGTGTGGGTGAGTTTTCGGTGCAAGTGTCATGGCATGGTTACGCCAAAAATTAGGTAGTTATCATCGACAAGACCCCGTTCCTCCTCCGAATTTGTCGGACGTGGGAGGTTGCGGTGGTTTAGATGGGAAGAGGAAAGCACTCGAGGCAAGGGTTAAAAAGGCAGCGGTTCAAGCTTGTTGTCCCTTATGTGTAAGTTGTACATTCTTGCATTTTTATAGAGGTGTCAGATTTTTTACTTTTGTAAAAAGCGGTGTTGACACAGTTATTGTGTTAAAATAAAATGCGGTTTCGCCATTCGTTTTCAGATTGATCTATGTTGTTGGGTGGTATATTAGGATTTCGATATTTGGAATTGGTTGTCGAGCTAAATGATAACTCCAGTTTAAGATTTTAGTGCGGTTGTCTGTGTGGTTCGATAAATGCCGGGTGTCTGTAAAGTATGACAACTTTGATTTATTTATCATTAGGTTAGTTATAAAACTGTTTTTCCAACACCACCTTGGATTTCATTAACCAAACGTTGGTGTTTGTTGACAATGCTGATGTGCAAATTATGGTTTTGTTTTAATTCATAAGAATGTTGTATGTTTTAATTTTACAGTGGAATCCGGTTATTAGGATCACTTTGAGACTTGTGCTTTTTGATAACAATAACCGGCTGATAAGCAATCGATAAAACAACATTAAACTGTGTTGGGACTGATTGATTAAGATAACAATAGTCGATCCAATGGATAACATTATCCGTGAGTATAATTTATAATCACCAGATTCCACTGTATGCTATTTTTATATTGGTTGTACCTGCTTAATGGTTATCAAGTTTGACATTGCCACCTTTGCAATTTGATAAAATAAAATTCAGGGTGTCCAAAAATAATCCTTACGATGTCTTATGCATCAATAGTTTGTGAAGTCACTGTAGTCGGACGGATGTCTATATAGAAGACTACGACTTTGATCATACAAAAAAGTTCAAATGTTAAAACATTTTTTACCAATTCTAGAAATCTCAAAACTTCGGCTACTTGGTGAAACTTCCAAGATGTACTTGATGTACATACAGCACTTACATAATTACATACACAAAAAAATTTGATTAAAGCCGAGTATGCAATTGGAGCCTTCATTTCCGTTAACACTGAAATTTCAGAGTGTTTATTTTAAATAGGTGTTTTTGTATTCTTATTATACAGTTGAATCTGAACACAAAAAAGGAATGATGTTTTTCAAGGCGATCGTTGCAGCGATGGGATGATGATGGTGATGATAATGATCATCATTCTATTCATTGCAAATAGCGGTTACACCCACTTAGCTCATATGGCATGATGTTGTGTATAATTTAAATATTCCTAAGGCCAATGTACAGAAAGGATGTTTAATGATAAGTGTTCAACAACACTTGACAGATACGTATAGTGGTGGGATGAACAACAACAACCTATGAGTGATGTGATCTGCAACTTATAGGTACATTGTGTAGGTTCTTATAAGAGGTATATCGATTGTTGTTGTTGTTGAATATGTGTATGATAGTTAGGTGGTTTACATGTGTACCAACTTTATATAGTTAATCGTACATTAACCACCTTTATTAAAGTGACCTTGAATAAGCAGAGCATTAGTTCTGAACTATCAACATGCACTAACTGACTGACCTTTTGTCCTATAAATAAATGTCTGTTTTATGTTTATAAAGGAAATTTATAATATGTAAAAAAAAAGAAGCATTATTAGTTATACAACAGTCAGTGTATATAAATAGGAATGTAATATAATGAGAGAAAAAAATCGTAAAGGTTACGGTTGTACTAGAAAACAAGTATAATTGGCTTGGTGTAAGTGGTTTTATTATTTTGCAGGTATTGTTTTTGTTTGGTGATTTTGTTGGTTTTATTTATATATATTTTTTTGTGTGTAAAGTGAGGTGAGGTATTATTACAAGATCGGATACATCTCGGTTTACACGCATCAATGCCACTTTCAAAGTGCAATTTTTATTTGAGGAAAAAAAAAGCCACACAACCCAATTGTGTTTCTGGCATTTATTCAATAGAAATCGAAGAACCATTATTATTATTATTATTATTAATCATAAATTTTTATTATATAACGAAATAAAGTTTTCCTCGTTCTTCTATTTTCGTTTTTCAATGTAAAATTCAATACTTAGGAAAAATAAACAAGATTTTTTATTAACACCAATAATAACAAAAAAATAGAAGACACTTTTCAAGTAAACAAATCACGCTTTTGATATATAAGGTTGGTTAGATGTTAAAAATTGAGTGGAGTAAGCTCCTAAAATGAATATACTGTATTGTACTTTTGTTTTGTAATTGATGTATGAATTTATTCTTGTTTGGTAATTGGAAAGCGCCGCATTAGCAAAACACTCCAAACTACTGTCTATAACCATAGTTTGTCTGTCACCTTAGTTTTTGAATTTTAAACAGTGGTCAGTCAAGTGGGGCTCAACTTTGTCTCAATGACGAGCAACGAACCTTCATTGAGTATTCAACATGTTCCGTGTTTCAAGATTTGAGGCAACGAGTTATGTCTGTGGTCAATTTAAGTGTATGATTTTAAATTTTTAAAAATGTATATTGTTGTACAGTATATACTATATTAAGGCTACATTTTGATTTACATTATTTGATACCATAAAGACCTGCCACACTTTATTTTTAAAAGCAATCTTCAAGATGACGAATGTAACCAAATTGAAACATTGTTGCAAAATTTGTTGTTTGTTTGTTTGTTTGTTTATAGCTTGCTGTGTTTTCACATCCGATGTTGTTCCCTCTCCTAGTTGTTCAAGCTTAAAAATAACTTAAGGGGTAGATTAAAAAGTGATGTTTATATGAATTGTGTTTCTTTTCAACATAGGCCCCTCTGCATGTGGCTGCTGAACATGGCAATCTGGAAGCCATGCATCTTCTTTTGGAGTGGCAGGCCGATTTATTGGCCAAAAACAGCAATGGATTGACAGCGATGGACTTGGCTGAACAAGGCAGCCATTTAGAATGCATGGAAATACTTCGACAAGCTGCAGGTCAGCTGCATACCTATGCATCATAATTTGCTCGGTTTCAAGGTTGTTGAAAAATAGCGTTGGTTTTAGTTTGGTACCTTTGAGTGTTGATGGAAAATTAAAACAGGTGGGGATATGTATAGTATGCCATATCCATATTAGTAGGTCAATGTGGGAAATGCAACATGAGTACACTTTTGCATTTAGTTATAATTGTTTTTATTTTAATTCTATTATAATTGTTTCTATTGCTTCTATTTTCCCCCTTTATAAGAGGGGGGCTGCTTCGAACCTTTCATCCTATCGTCCTGTGGTCTCATTTCCCACTATGGTTAAGATTCTCGACCAGATTCTCTTTAGGGAGATCAGGCATGTTGCCACTATCATTGCTTATCCCAATTCTTACGGTTACACAAAAAAACATTCATGCCTTGATTTGCTCTTAACCCTCTATTTATTTATTCTAAATGCTTGTTTATAACCCTCCATTTACCGTCGTTTCACTTACAATGACCGATATTTCCAAGGCTTCAAGCCATTCAATTACTTCATAGCTACTTTTTTTAATCGTTACTTCCATATGAGGGACTTCCCTCTACCCGTCATTTCTGAAAGAGGCGTTGTTCAGGGTTCCACTCATTCTTCTACATTCTATGGCCTGGTAGCTAATTCAATCCATGATCTTCAGCTAAATTCCCAAATTTT
>JAQIWH010004788.1:0-16070 GCA_034695005.1 Cryptops parisi
GTGTAAAAGTGAACTAACTTTGCAGAACTATAAAAAAAAACAAAACTCAAAGCGCAGCCTTGGTGAATAGTGTATACGCAGTACCAATGTGCATAATGTACATTGCCGCTAGGTCATTCTCGGCCGCCTACTCTTTGGATATGAAGCTAGTCTTCCAACAACTCGGAATGCCATTTCCATATTTAATCACTGTCAAGCCACGAAGCACACTTTTCTTTAAGGAAAACAAAACATTGCGAGAGCTAATGTTAAGAAAAAATTGACAATGGACATCGTTATAAATCAAAACAACAAACTCGATCAAACCTACACAATAAAAGTAATAACTTAGGTGCATGTATGAGAGGGGCTGTATGAAAGTTCAAAGAACATGGACTTTTACCACATCTAAAGCAGACTATAAAGAATCTTCACTAAAGATGTATACCAACTCAACAGAACAATTTTGAAGACGTTCTATCAAGAGACTCACTTAAGTAAAAACGTCGCAAGTAGGTTTTACCACAATGTACTTCCTGGACATAGAAATCTGAAAACATTTCGCGCATAAGCATCAGCTACACTTGTAAATACATTGTATTAGTTTAACAACAAAATATTTTTACTTCTTGAGCTGGAAAAAGGTTTTGAGCAGGTTATACTAGTAGTTTAGTGTGATCTTAAACTATCACCACATTAGACCAACGACTTTCCACTTCTTTAGTAGAAGCAAAGACTACTAATTAGTAGTAAAAGATAGTGTGGTCTTCAACTAGTTCAAGACCACACTACACCAAACTATTCATTACTGCTGAGGTAGAAAAACCTCTTAAGTTCTACTAGTAGTCTAGTATGGTCTTAAACTAGCTATTATCACACTAGACCAAAGACTCTTTGCACTTTTTTCAGTGGAAAATTATCTTAAGCAAAGTCTACAAGTTTAAGACCAAACTCTTCTTAGTGGAAAGCAAGTTCATATTATCTTAAACTAGCTATTACCACAAGACCCAAGACTTTCCACTTCTTTGGTGGACAATCATTTTAAGCAAAGACTACTAGTTTAAAACCACACTCAACCAAACTATTCTTTACTTCTTAAGTGAGAAAACTCTTAAGCAGGTTCTACTGCAATGCAATAACATATTTAATATTGGGAGTACAAATTTGAAAACCTCTCAAGAAATTTGCCATGACTTGACAAAACTAGCTTCCAGTTACCCTGGTTAATACACATTACTGGCATTCTATTTGGGACTAAAATATTTGCACATCTCAAATGTGAAAACGTCTTCAACAGGTTACATTTTGTAACATCCAGTACAAGCATTAGAAACTGAAGGCATTTTCAAGACTAAAACCTGTTTACTTCACTTGGGAATAAAATCTATTGATGAATATACAGATGAAATGAAAACTACTCACTTAAAAAAATGTCTAACTAAGACATGTGTAAGAAAGTCTTCAATGGATTACACTGCAATATCTTATACAATCATACAAAATTGAACACGTGACTAAAAACCTGTTCACTTCACTCGGAAACAAAATCCCATTGCTTGCAACTACCATAAATAGAATATCATTTTTACAGATGAAAACTATTCACCTTAAAAAAACAATAATGGTCTCCTATGACATATGGCTGGCGAAACTTTCACCCATCACACACACACCACAGAACAGACATATTACACACAAAAAAAGAAGACAAAAGGTGTTCGCCCCAACCCACTACACATCGCGGGTCCAAAGTTTGGGAGTCAAACAATAGCTCTTGTTCCAAAGGTCCCATCTGTTCTGCTTGAACCCCTGAGCAAGAAGGTTCTGGGGCGATGGGAAAGGTTTTTTGCCTTCTCCCACTTGATGGCCTCTCTACCATACTTCCTGTTTCTTCCCCCCCCCCCTCCACCGATCCAGTTTGCAAAAATCACACGTTTCTACAGCACACAGCAAATTTTTTTAAAAAAGTTTTCTTCGTGGTACTAGTGTAACAACTTTTCATTCGAGCCAACGACCACCATAGCGCGTTCGGTGGTTGGAATTCCGAATGTCATTAACAACTGCAAACGGTGATAACGGCCAAACAGTGGGTTCCGAAAAACACCAACAATTTGTTTTTTTGTTTTTTTAAAAATTTAAAACCAAAATTACAATCATCATCAACAGTCGATAATAGGATTTTCCAAGTTAAACCATCATCACCTTCAAAATACTGTGATTTCGCAAAAATAGGTGCGATTTTAACAACCGAAACAGCCATGGAAATTAATTGGGCTTCGCTAGAGCCTTGAAATGCTTATTAAAAAAAGATTTTAATTTTTTTTTACAACATTTGAAAGTTTTAATTTCTTGCTGACCAAAGTTTTTTTTTTTTTAAGAAACAACAACCAAAAACACAACAACTCTATCCTCATCAGCACATAAGTGCGTTGACTTTCGTCATTAACAATTACCTCACACACAACTTTTGCCTAAGCAACTTCAAATAGGAAGCTGATGTACACCCTCATCATCATCATCATCATCATCACAATCTTCCTACAGCTTGCAGTATAATTAACGTGCAATTTGTTGGGAATGAAGAAACAAAACATATAACTAATAAACACGGAAATATGTGTAAGTATACTCACTAGCTGTACACACTGCAAACAACATTTGCATGGAATCAAAGAAGAAAAACATCACAAGAAGTGATATTGATGCTCCCAAAGGAAGACACAATGCCTGCATCGTGTCCAAAGTCTGCACATCTGCAACAAAATTAACACAAAAAAAATGACATTAATTCATGAAGAAATACATTTTTTTTAATATCAAACAAAATTCTAACTATAAAACAAGAAATGAAGAGCTTCGAGCAATATAATGATAAGTAACATTTTTAACTTGTTCATGTTTGCCGTTTTTTTCTGGTGACAAACTCCATAGTCATGGAGTAGCAAAGAGGTGATTTTCTATATCATGCTACCGTTTTCCAGAAAATCTAGGAAGTGGTAAAGTGTTGCAAATGACACTTTGATGTAAAAACGGCACTTTTTAAAGAAAAAAGAAAAAGTGTAGCTTATCATTATATTGCCCATCAAATTACAAGTGACTGTCGGTCTCGTTAAAAAAACTTCCGAAAGGTGAGCTCTGGCCATCATGAAATTTGCACAGGTTATTGTGTCTGGAATTTCTAGGTCGACCCAGCAATTTTCTGCTCTCAATGTCATGTTAAACCAGAGATAATGACACTTGAACTTTGACATTTTTCACCAAGTGGTCGTGTTGATTGTTACTGAGCGAAGGTATCTTAGTAGACAATAGCACCATGTTTTGAATCTATCGTTATGAACACCATGCCAAGACTGTTATTGTTGTTTAAACAAAAGCATGTTTCCACGTTTTCATTTCCAATACAAATTGGGGGGGGGGGTGAGTTGAGTGGTAAACCTAGCTATGCTTAAAACTAAGTAATATTTAAAAATTATAACTACAGAAGGTATTTGCATTGAATGGTATTTATTTCTCAAAACCAAGCATAGCTCTTCGATTTACGCGAAATTTCGCATTAATCGAAAATTGCATCTATTGAAATTTCCATGCTGCAAGAACAAACTCTAGTTCAGTCATTTGGACACCATCGCCAAAATCGTATAATAGCGAAATCCTGTTGCCTATAACGAAATTTTAGAATTCCCCATCGTCGTATAATAGCAAAATCGCATAAAAAAATTCGCATAAATCGAGAAACTCCTGTTCTTAATTCCGACAAACTATCGAATTAAGCATAAATTTATTTGTTACCAACATAGGAATTCCTTTTGTACTTCTTGATTTATAGTTTATCATTTTCATAAAACACCTAGTGTGACCATGATATATACTGTACAGTATATAATACTAATTAGTTATGCTATGAAATCTTGAAATTTTCGTGCTTTTTGAGTATTTCCAAAGTAAACACACATAAAATACACCACAAACACCAATAATTGCATCTTTTTTTTCAAATTATTATTATTATTATTATTCGTACTGCAGAACACAGCGGAAACACGGTCCAGCAACTTTCATAGTCCAGCACTGCTTTGTATATATTCAGTTTACCTAATCCCCCATTAACTGGGTTAGTCAAAACTGTTAACAAGATTGCGCACTACCACGCGACTCAGCTGCTTTAAAAACCCGTTGTTCTGACCCCGCCATTTTTGGCACTTGTTTTAATTTCTCCAATTCATTCGGCGTCACACAACTAACAACCACTATGCAAATTAGAAACACAACAAAAGCGACCAAATGTGTAACCGCCAAAACTACTCTGGTCAGCTTCACGCGCCAGCTACAGCTTCCAAGAAAACCAAAAGTACACCTTTATACACCAAACATTAAAGACGAAGACAAAGCCAAATCATAAAAACCTTTTATTATACTCTACACCAGTGAAATTCGGTCTTTCCTTATATAACCCACTGTACACCACCACCTGTTTGACTTTGAACGACAGCCAACAACCAAACGTGAGGCTAAGTTCCACTTGAACCATCTGCTGCTATATAAGGGGATCTGCTCGATGAACCATGCCAACAAAATCAATTTGCATAAAAGAAACAAAAAATAAACAAGTTTTTTGCATTTGTCCTAATTTACAGGTGAAACCAAACAAAAAATGAGATCAAAAAAGAAAACGTCAAAAGATTCAAGAAAATTCATAAGAACCCCCTAATCGAACAAAAGAAAAACCGAATAAACTTCGACCATCAACTTTTCCGTCATCATCATCATCATCATCGACCAAGGACTCGAAACATGTATCGATTTACAATCCCAAAAAGGAAGAAAAAAATCGTTCTATCTAATTGGTAGCTGCTGGCATTAAAATTAAAGGAATGATCTCTTTTCTTTGAGAAAGATGGAGGACAAAAAACAAAAATAATCACCAACACTACAACATTGTTTGGTAATCGAGGCCAATAGTTTTCCAACAGATGGGAGACTCCATTCATGTCAAACCACCTGTCACAAAACCATCTCTCAACTAACAACTTGTTTCCTATCAATACTAATTAGATACACAAAAAAATGTGATATAATTAACAAAAAAAAAAGGTACAAAAGAATAATCTTCACAATCGAACTACCATTGTCAAGTTCTTTACATTACAGCAATCCCTGTTCGATTAGCCTTTTTTCTTCCTCGATATAACAAAAGAAAGTATCAATTGCAGGCACTTGTGAACCACTGCAGAATCGCATAATAACGAAATTTCGCCTATACTTTTTTTTTGAAAAAAGTATTTGAAAAAAGTTTTGATAACTTGTGGGTTTGCATGGTACACACTACAGCCACAATATGTGGCTAGTACCGTGGGGGCAGGTTTTCTCGGGGTTCTCCCGTTTCCTTCTGCATCATAAAACCCTGTTCCATGTTCATCATCCTCATATCATCATCATTTCTTTATTTCTAATTTCAATAAAGTCTGAGGGCCAAATGACATAGCTGTAAAAGCCAGTCGGTTAAACCCCCAAGTACCTACCTGTGAATAGTAATTGGGCACTTATGTCTTAACCAACAGCATGGTAACCATACACACCAAAGATTGGCAGTTTAGGTTAGTTAAAAACAACAACTACCAAGCAAACCCACAAATATAAACGTTATCTCGTCGCATGATAACGAAAACTCAACACAAAATCGGAAACTATTTTGCCAAAGAAAAAATGTTTTGCTCCGGAAAACACACCAAACACTATAAAATATAAATTATTCAGATCCATCTTGAACACAACACCAACAAAATCCTTAACTTAAATTGAATAACAACAACAATAAATATCACTGGCATTAACCTAATTTAATAACAAAAAATCTCTCACCTAATTTAAAAACAACAACCTCGTCTAATTAAATAACAGAACCTAAACCTAACCTAATTAAAACAAACTAAACCTTTGGTAAGTGCAACGGCAACGAAATTCCCAAGTTCCAAGTTGGAGCAATTGCGTCTTTCTTGTGTTAATTCAAAATTAACCTTGTTACAACATATGCTGTATTAGACTTATTACATTACAAGACTTATTACATTGCACTTATTTTGGTATACAAGACTTACATCTGTATATTTATATATTTTATATATATACATACACAGTAGGCTTATATAATACATATGTAACCTTGTACAGTGAAATCCAATTATGGAACCAATGCTTTTTGAAAATATAATACTAACCCGGTTGATAATATTATCCGTTCTTACAATAACCGGATTCCACTGTATATAAATATATAAAAAAAAAAAGGATATTGCATTAAATAAATGACACTGAGAATGGTAAAAAGTTAATTTCCGCATTAGTAATGAATTAAATTACTTTCAACTAAAACGAAACAAAAAAAAAATATTAAAAGATTTAATTCCATTAATCACATCCCTAGATTAAAACGACTCATGTCAAACCTTGTTTGACACATCCTAAAACAGGACTTTCCGTCCCGCTGACCTTGCATCACCAAATATAAATAGCTACTGACATAACATCACTGTCGTAAATCAAAATGATGATGATGGAGACATCATCAAATATCAAAAAATAAAATAAATAAATCTTGCTCTCAAAGACAACCAATACAATATGGGAGATCCTCAATTTATGCGATACATCGATTAGTGATAAAAAATAACAATTCAAAGATAATCTTTTCTGTACAAATGTGTATTGCATATATTCCACACTTCATCTTTATAACAGAAGGTCATATACTTTGAACAAAAAAAACAAAAAATCCTCAGCAAACTGCTACCACCACATTCTCACGAGGTCAAAGACCGCCTTTGTGTTTCTCCAATTTTATTTTTTGTTTCCAACCAACAGCACACACTTGAAAACGCTAAACAAACCAGAAATCATTCTTCCATAAACACCCATTGTAAAAGCAGGCAGAGAAATATAAAAATCTCTCAACCGAAGCACTTCTGTCATTTCATGTTCCATAACTCGCCATGTTGTTGTTCAGTTTTTTTTTCTTCCTCTATTTAGTACAACTACGTTGGTGAGATATCACGCATGCTTGAGATACGATGAAATAGCAACAAAAAATGACATTAAATATTACTTCAAATAAAAAATCTGACACTCGGGATTTACTTGTACGCTGCCGCCGCCGATGATAAAGGAAGTCAAGACAGACAAAAATCTCGCGAAAGGATATATACAGGATAGCACATCATTCGAAGTATTCAACTGCCTTAAAACAAGAGCTAAGAGAACATTTCTAAACTTTTATGGCAAAAAAATTAATATAAATATATGTACAAGGTGTCTCAAAAGTCATGTCTCTGTAGGATGTGTATTAGGATATGGATATACTGTATAGTATATGATATCCATATCCTACCCTACCCATCCTACAAATAAAAGAGCACTACTCCTCCTCCTCATCAGTTATATCCATTGGACAAGAAACATCACATGGTTCTTTCTTTTGCACCTGGGCATAAAGAAACAATTCTAGAACTTTCAAGAATCTTCTAGAAACTTCCACTGTGTGGCAGTACCACTGTGTTTTTATCAGGGCCACCTCGCCATGTGTGAAAATGCCAAAACTCATACCGAAATCGATACTCTAACTGTAACGAATATTAGGAAGCAATACGAGTTAAATGAATAAAGAGCTTTCCCGTCATTTTTGACGGGCTATTTACTAGTAGTGTATATGTAGTGTACTGTATGTAGAAATGTTCAAAAGTTTGCATATGTTGAAAAGTCTTGCATCAAAACGCGCTCGAAAATGTATTGAAGTAAATCAATGTCATTTTGAACATGTATTGTAATTTGATATGTATTGTAATATAAACGATAAAGTTATAAACCAAGTGATAACTTGAAGAGTCTGGTGTGAAAGGGTGTTAAGTAGCAGTTTTATCAAAAATTACCTACAAGCATTTTCGACATGTGTTAGGTGCAGTTTTACCTTCCCGACGCATACTTTTTTTTTAGCAATATGTGCAAAGGTATTCAGTGTGAAGTATCCCATATAGACATCAAAAGTGGAACCCTGTGTAGCATTATTAAAAATGAATAAGAGAAGAGACTTCTTCAAATAACTTATCCTACTTCACTGACTGGGTGCAATGTTGATGAAAATCCAACGTGTTTTCGTCCGTGTTTTCCCTTGAAAAAGCCTTCGAACACAGAAGGTGAAACGTTGGGTTTTCATCAACATTGCACCCAGTCAGTAAAGTAGAAGTTATTTGAGGAAAAAAAAATCTCTTCTTATACTCCTTTTTTTAATAATTATCCCATAAACAGCAAGGCAAATTCAGATTTTTAAAAGCGTTTTCTATTCCTCAAAATTGCAAAATTGTTACTTGACACCCTTTTACAAAAAGCCTTTCAATTGATAACTTGAATAAAAAAAATTCCATATACTTTTCCTATCGAATCAGAGATTCGGGACACCCTGTATAAATAAAACCTTCAAAACGAAATTTTGTATACTTCAATAGATTTTTTCCGTTCTCCAATCATGAAACAAAACATTTTTACAAAAAAAACAAAACCAAACAGAAAATGCGCAGTTTCTTGAATTACAGAACACCCCCCTCCCCGATATATTGCAACATGGAAACCTATGATAAAATACATCTATATCTATTTGAGAACAAAACACTTTTCTTGGATTAACGTTTACCCATTAAACACATGAAATGGTTGTCGGAAGAGGTCGATTTTGAGATTATTTATTTCATCAGCTAGTTTTCTCCTCTGTTGCTGAAGATAATGGAGGGTTCCATAACCTTTCATTTAAAAAAAAACAAAAAACAAAAAATTAAAAATTTAACGAGTCCTTTTTTTAATAACTATCCAAAGTCCCAAATTACGATAGCCAAGGATACACAACGATTGTTATAAACAAGTCTGTGAAATTGAATGATAATACAAGTACAAGTACCATTTACTAGAAACAGCTTCTCGTTAATCTCCCAATCCATTGAGCAACATCCTTTTCCACTGAGGTTAACAAACAGGAAAAGTCGAATTTCTCATTGGCAGATTCACCATGTGAAAGAAAAGCTAAATATCCCATTCGATTGAAAAGAAAGAGCAAGGTTACCCCCCCCCTCTATAACACACAATAAAAGTGCTAAATATATGCTAAATAATACGATTGCGACAACTGTAACAAAACAATACAAAAAAAAAATTTCTCCACAATTAAAAAACCGACAAACCAAAATTTTTTTCTATGATCGAATACAAGATATACCATAAAATTTAGTTTTACAAAAATGTACTAATAAGTGAAATTAGTGTTAAAGTGAGAAGAATCAGATTGTTGCTTGGACTAACGAATCAGATTGTGCACACGTATCCGTGAAGTTGATTGCATCTATTGTGCCTGGACAACAGTGTAGAGAAATTTTGAGGACGTGTTACACAATACAAGATATATACTTCATAAAGTTACTAATGGTCAACTATAAGCGTTGAAACGAGGATCATAAACTCACATTATAAAGCACAAGACCTTCACTTCAACATATATACCCCCCTCCCAAATTAAATGGCATTGTAAAATAGCAAGAGACAATCTGCATAGCAAATCAGAGCACCGTCCTGTAACTAATAACACGATAGCACTACAAATGACCATAACATAAAATAAAATTTCCACATGAAAAACAAAACAAACGATCTTAATAAACGGAAGTAGCATGCATAAGATAGATTTGAAAGATAACAGCGACATAGCATAATAATGAAAAAAAAAACGGGATACATAAAATTCAACATATCCATGAATACATTGCTCATTATACTGCATGTATGTAAACAGGACACACCATTGAAAATTGTTCAAGGTGACACCAGTTGAAATGCATAAAACACGAAATCTGTGACAGTTAAAACGACTGGCACGATATATTCAATACACACACGCTTTAATTTGTTTGTGAGTGTATATTGGTGTGTATTATATAAGCGCAAAAACTAATAGATATACAGGGTGTCCATAAATTATTACTACAAGATTCAATCGTATTGAAGTTGTAGTGATGATCTGTAGGACACCCACTATAGTACATCATGTTGCCACCAGAATGCGGTTAACTACACATAGTACACAACACTGACACCAGAATGCACGAATTTTTTGGAGGCGATGCTAGTGAAATGAATGGTATATAACAAGAAATATATGCGATCTGAATCTAGTGTACTAAAAATAGCTATGACAAAATATAATTAAAATGTTAAACGCAAATAGCGGAGATATAGTACATCATGTTGCCACCAGAATGCAGCTAACAGAGTACTGCCACCAGAAAGTAGAATTTTGAAATGATGTGAAATATATGGCATATCATGAAAACTGTTCTATCTAGAACTAAAAACTACATCAATACATATGAGGTGCAAAATGCAGATATATAGTACCTAATTCACCCTGCCACCAAAATGTGGTTAATAGATAAACATAATACAGGATGCTGACGCCAGAATACAGGATTTTTTTTTTGGAAGGGGGGAGGTGATGCTAGTGAAATGAATAGCGTATAACAACAAACATGTGTCATCTAGATTTAGTGTAACTGAAAATAGCTGTGTCAAAATATATTTAAAAATGCAAATGGCAGATATATAGTACACCATGTTGCCACCACAATGCGATTAACGGCTAACCAGAATACAAGTTACCACCACCGAAATGCAGAATTTTTATGAATGGTGCGGTTAAAATAAACAGCGTATAACAATCTGTACTATCTAGAACTGAAAACTATATCAAAAAACATATACAAAGTGCGAATGACAGATATATAGTACAATGCTGCCACCAGAATGCAGTTAACAGGGATACACGATACTGCCACCAGAATGCACAATTTTATTGGGTGAACGACCATGTATGTTGGTTTATTTAATTCAATAAAAATGACATTCCTTTCCACGTGTTTGATTGTCTTAATATCAAGTGACCCTGTTCTCGAGAGATAATTGCTCATCACACCACCACCGACATACCCCATAATAATAACAACAGCGAAAATAAAATGATATCTTGTTGTCGTTTTCATTGATCACTCAAGCTTATCGATATTGTCGCTTTCAAACAAAAACAATCTGTTCTTTTAAACAAAAAACCAACAAACAAACAAAAAAACAAACAACGAAATCTATAATGGAACAGGAAATCTTCGATGCATAAAATTTCGTTTCGCACAAATTAAGATAGGTTATTACTGACATTTGCTTCCAAGTGTGAAATCGTTATCGACTGATGGAAACCGTAACCCAGAAAAATACCGAACTATGCGGAAAACAACAACCATTGGCGGATGAAATAATAATTATCAAGATCGGCTGATTATATGTAACACAAAAACCTGAAACCGCAGAGCTAACGGTCCACCAATAAAATGTAACTGTGAACAATTCCACTTTAAACATTTTACAATAACCTCAATTTATGCAAGCTCAGTATATTCCAAACAAAATTTCATCAGCCACTCATTAATATAATGCAAATTGCGAACAAATTTCGTTACTATGCGATTTTGTGAGGTGACTGAACGCTCGTCTCTTTTCTACCACCACAATGTGTACACCACATGTGCTGCAATTGTCGTCTGTAACTTTTTCGAAATTTTCTAAAAAAAAAATTCGATTTATAGTGTGATTTTCGATTTATACACGACTTAACCTTTACATTAATCGAGAGCTTCCGATACAGTATCCACTGCATCTCCTCGAGTGAATCAAATTGGTTGCATAAAATATTGATGATGTTTTGTTTGTGGCCGAGTATGAAACGTAGCAATTCAATTGAACGTGATCATAAAATATTAAGCTTCGGAAACATAAATCGTGGTTTAACGGTAATGAAAACAAGCCATTCGATATTGATTGCTTGTTTGTTTTTTCTTCAAAGGCTAAGATTATTAAAAAATTGTTGATGGCAACAACGACCTTGGAGGAAAAAAACAAAATATTTTAATCGATATCGAAGAGTTCTTTCACCTGATGAAGCTGTAATATAAGCTATGTCTCGAATTATTGAAATTTCCAAAAACAAAATTTATAATAATAATAATAATAATAATAATAATAATGTCGCAGATTTGTGCATGTGTCAAACGCTTTTTGTAGCATCCTGTCACTAGATAAAGTTAGCTGGTTGGCTGGTGGTAAAAAATACTTGTAAAAAGTACATACAAGTATGTTAATTTTGTAGTTATGAATTTAAAGTTTGTATTGCTAACCTAGAACCCCCATCTCATGCCCCCATGCTACAGCACGGGTCTACGTTTAGTAACGTTAATAACTTAAATTGTGAATTCAAAACGTACATATTAAATTCTGTATATTAAAGTGGCATCGACAGCATCACCGATTTCATCATTAACTTCAAACTACACCAATACACAGTATATATTACAGGGCAATGTATATAATACGAGCATTGTATGCAATAATTTTATATAATCCAGGCATTGTATGCCTAGATCATATACATTGCCTATAACAAGTATACTCTGGGCGCTATCTATGCCATATTATATACTAATAGGTATAATTATGTATACAATACATTACTACACGCAATTTTTCCATTTGTCCATGGGAAAAACGTTTCTATAACAACCTGAGTGTAAACAAATAGGATTTCGAATCCTCTTTTATACTCATTCATGGAGCTCACCACGTTGCCATGGTAAACTGCATGAATCAAGGGATTCAGTTCACCAACAACGTGAGTGTGAACAAAAAAAAAACATTCCAGAGAGATACACAGATCTGGATAATTATTATAAAGAAAACTATTTTCCGTGTTACTTACTAGAAATCAACGTTGGAAATGAAAACCGTGCCAAACACTTTAAACATTAATTATACATAATTTTCCCCAGGTAATTAAGCGCTTAATCAGGTTCTGTGCACGAATCTCCAAAGAAATACAAACCAACTTTGTCGTTTTGAAACCTCCAAAGAGTACAAGAGCACACAGTGTCAATATCATCGCCACGTATAATAATCCAATAAGCTAATAATTTATTTAGAAAAACTAACAACAGTCGACTAACACACAAGTTGTTACTACTGCTAAAATCAAATTTTGTTGTAGCAACAGAAAACAATATATTAACAGTCATTATCATATATTACATTACTGAATCAAACTCTTCACTGAACTCTACTTACAACAAAAATGTTAGCCCCCCCCCTCCGAAATGTGTCATTGTAAAGAATATTAGATTACTTACTATTTTCGGTGTTGCCGTTGCTTCCAGAAAGTCCTGTCAGTAGATTAATCTTTTCTTTTTCTTTTTCTTTCGCTTCTTGCTCCATATTCAATGACCTACAAGAAGAAACAAATCACCCAATCCAATTAGCATAGTTGCAAAATCACAATATACGAAACTCATCTGAAACTCCCTATATTATTTTATTATACTTCGAACATACCGTCTATAAAATTGTGTATCGTTTTAACTTTTCTGGATTATCAACGTTCAACTATGCATCAATATTGATTACCCAGAAACCCATTAACCAGCAAGATAGTCAGATAACAAACTTTTTACTTAAATTTACAATCTACCCAATTGAACAATAGGATTAAAATCTATGTTGTTGTTATCAAAAGCATCGAGTAAAAGTTATAAAACGTTAAACAAACATTGAAAAATCGTTACCTGAAGCTGCCGTAGACGATGAGTAAAATGGAAATGAGAAACGTGGACACTCTTGATGAATCCACTAAAGAATAAGCCCTTAAAAAACGGAAAAAATACAAATCAATATACACAATCCATTTCATATCAAAGTGTATGATCATTTTGAAGTGATGTTTCCACAACATTAAAAATTGTTGGGGGGGTTTCTAATGGATTACAGATTTCCAATAGTAGTTTGTTTTACTGAACTACAGTGGAATCTGGTTATCGTGATCACTTTGGAACTAATAGTGCTTTTTGATAACAATAACCAGCTGATAACATCAAACAATGGAAATAAAACTCTAAACTAGTGTCTTGGGACTGACTGATAATGATAACAATAACCGATTGATGATAACATCATCCATGATTATAATAACCGAATGAGCCCACTGTAATTCAATTTTCAAAGTATTTTTGCCATTTTTTATTTTACTGATTAAAACAGTTACAAAAGTTCGAAATGGCAAAAAACCAAAAAACTTTCGAAAACTGGATTTATTTCAGTGAATCAAAAACTACTACGATCATTTTGTTTATGTATGTATATTTTTGGGTTACATGATGTTGACACTTAAATTTTCAATTTTAATTTCACCCTCGGTCCAAGGTTAGTGAGTATAATGAGCACTCATGTGTATTTTTTTTTGTCAGGCAAACAAACCAATTTAAATAAATTTCCAAATTCGCCATGTGTGAAATTCTTACAAAACAACACAGTAGTGCACGTTGCCAAAAATGAAATAAAATAAAACAAACAAACAAACAACAAACTCATCATCAAATGTCATGTTTTGAAAGAAATTTTCAAAGCAACAAAATCACTGCTAAACGCAACAGTGCTAACCTAAAATTAATTACACACAGGCAAAATCAACTCTTTCAAACAAACAAAAACAAAACATAACACACATAAGTTGAAGGCTTGCCCAGAATAACGTTTCATGTAACAATTCATGGTTTGAGTAAATGGCAAAAGAAGTATTCAGCAACATTGCTTATCACATATCAGGTGACCAATTTCGAAGTGATATATATATATATATGTATGTTTTAGGGAGATATGATTTCGTCTATTGTCTATTTGGGCACTAGCTAGGCCCATATATGAGACACGGTTTTCCATAATAATCTCAATATTGAATTTTTGTAAGATACAACGTTATTCTGGGCAAGTCTTCAATTGTTCGAAACTCGGAGCTAAATTGCAGTAATGTAACAAACCTACCAAACTATTGTCTATTTATTTTTGTGTTTTTTAAATACTTTGTCTTGAGCTAATTATCAAAGTCTAGTTGTTAATGATAATACATGTAAATTTGATTATAAACTTTTTTTTTACAAACTAAAGCTAATAAAAAGTACTGTAACCAAACTAAACTGACGTGACCAAACAATTTTTTCTCTAGTTATCTAATTGTTATAAAATGCAAAATCTTCCTCCTCACCAGTTATGTTTCTATAGAAACAACCGAAACGAAATAAAAAATAAACATGTTATATTTTTACAGAAACAACCAAAACGAAACGAAATAAAAAATACTCTAACTGTAACGAATATTGCGAATAATAACTAACGAATATTGGCAAGCAATATGAGCTAAAAGAATAAATAACTTTCTTATCATTTTTGACGGGCTATTTACTAGTTTGGTAATAAAACAAACGAACACAACGTTAAAAACAAAATCTATCATCAACTAGAAAGTTGAACCCCATGGTTGGCATGCTAACCCTGTGGAGTCTAAAAGTAAACCTGTTCAGACTCATGTAGATATGCAATGCAACCCTTATGTAGTGAGCTATTCTTCACCATGCAGCTCATTGTTGTGAAATAACGAATTCTAAAAGCAACATTTCAAAAGAAACGTTTTAGAAACATTCCGATGACCTGATTTGAGATCCTCTTTTACACCCATCGTTGTTTACATTCACATTGTTATGGTGAAAAACCCCATAACAAGTTGGAGTTCATCAGAGCAACGTGAGGATAAACAAAAAGCGTTCCAGAGCCATAGATCTGAATACACACAGATCTATAAGTAATTATTGTATAAAAGCCTACTGCACATTGGAAATCGTACCGTTCAACTAGCCTATACAATAGCTTGTAATAATCTGCAGTCATCGCTAAATGCACACTACTGCATGTCACACCTACATTAATTATAACTGCATAGTAGAGTTACACACACTTTATATACAGTACATGATCTGTGATGAAATCGATAACATTTTATACGAATTGATATCAATTCAAAATTAATAATAAATAAAAAAAAACAGACTTTTGAAACCAAAAGTACAATGCCATCGTTTCCTGTCACGCTAAAAATTATGGCTAATGAAGGAAATGGCATCATTTTAAAATCTCCATAAGAT
>JAQIWH010004789.1:0-16069 GCA_034695005.1 Cryptops parisi
TAATGTTTTTTTTTTTTAGTTTTTCACAGGTTACTAATTATTAATTTTAAATTTTATCAGAATTCTTGTATAATTCATTCACTATTTTTCAACATTATGTATCATCAGTGCATTTCCGTTGTTTGTTTTTTGTGTTATGTGTCATCGTTTGTCAACTGTATTTAATTATATTTGTCCCAATGGGATACAAACAATAAAAATATATAAATATATAAAACATACTATAAAGTTTTAGTCAAACTTTTTTTATTTAAATTTCATCGATTTTCCTGACCTCATACATTACACACGTCCGGGCGCGTTTTCGGTCAAACAACGAAACAAAACAAAAGCACTGTCTGAAACGCCCCCGGATAACGTCAGAATTGATGGAATTTGATAGAAAAAGTTTGACGTGTAAAATGGGTTTTTAGTCTAAAACCGAAAAAAAATTCACTTGTTCTGCTCTAGTTTTAACTTTTTTGAAACTAGTTACTTGCATATCCAAAATGTTGAAATAACTGCTGATGTAATTTTAAAAGATGTACGGTATTGTTTAATCTTCCGCTTCTATAGAATCTGTATCCATTCTAAATACATAGGTGAAAACAACGAAAAAAATTATCTAGCGATAGTCAAATTTCATGCTTATTCAAAAGCAACAGATGATTTGGCTGGTTGTCTCAACGAACTCAAAACTTAAAAATTGATAACGTTTAAATGTATTACTAAGTTTGTTATTGTTCGAATTTGACAAGTCGTATTTCCAGTTTCTCGAAGCAACCGCGCAGATTTCCAATCAGTTGCAATAACTTTCGTAATTATTGTTGAAATAACCTCTAGATAATTTTAGCTAAGAGTAAAACTAACCACGTGTGCTGCCATCTTCACGACTTTCACAATTGTTCGAAGGAACCAAACTATGGATTATCTTCAACCAAAAAAAACACGAATTTTGTGTATGCACGATTCTGCTTTCTATTAATTACTGAGGGTTTTTCACTTCATGAATGTTGTAGTGTTACCACGAAAAAACAATGACGTGAAACACGACACGGATCCTGAAGAAACAGAAAACAGTTTTAAGTTTTCCGTTTCAAACGCTGTTTTCAGTTTTGTTTAAGAAAAACGCATTCGACTGAGTCCAGAATGACGTTCGGCTCGACAAAAACTGTGGCAACTTCCACATGGAGTTGAAGTTTTTCTTTTTCCTGAAGAACTTCTTACAATTAATTCTTACTGTAGAACTGTTAATATATTAACCGTTTTAAGTTATCTTCACAATACAATAGTTTTTCAAATGCAAGTTGGATTGTTTCACAATTCATATACTTCCTCATTCAACATTACCTAAATAATGAAAATAAAACTTCTTAGCATTTGCTAACAAATTTATATATATTGAACTTGATAATCTGGAAGAATAGGAAGCGCGACCTGCAAAAATACATACAATCAAATGCAACTGAATCATTCAATTGGGTACTTTTCGATTAGACGCCTGAAATCTTTTGTGTTGCTACTTGTTTGTACAATACTTGATTAAGGGTTTATTTTGCAGGTTAGGTTAAAAAAAAAGTATTAAATGTACGATTTTTTTCCTAATTTAACCAGCAAAATAAACTCATAACCAAGTACAAACAATTGTTAAGTACCGTTGACCGTAATCGAGAATCTAATCGAAAAGTACTGCTGAAGGTAAGATTGTGACTATTTAAAGGAGTTTAAACAAATTTTTAAACTCGAAAAAGGTTCAGCACCTATGATTTAAACACACGTTTCAATTACGATTCAAAAATAAATTATAATTATTCGGACATCACTTTCAAGTTTGATAATATCTTGTGTGCTTTTTTTTCAGGAACATTCGAACGAAGTTCATTTTTTAAAAATACGGTTATACGTGATCCTGCGTTCAAATGAAACTTTTTAGCATAAATTTCAGCTTCAAAAACTGAACTCCTTTTCTCCAGAGAAAGTAAGTTTGAAAGAATTAGAACATGAAATTATTTAAATGAAAAAAGGCAACAATAATTTTTTTATTTATGAATTCCTACCTTAACTGACAGGGTAAACACATCAACTCCTAAAAACCCTTGAAATTTTAGTTGCCAATAATGGAATAACACGAACATCTAACGCGAGCAACTAACATCATTAAGTTCATGTTTAGCACGTTTTTACGTTCTATTTTAATTACATTCAAGATTTATTTTATTTTTTCAACAATGAACACTTTTCCAAGTTTTAATTTTAAAGTTGTTCGGCATGAATTAAAATGGGGGTTATTATTTACATTATGACTGTTAATATAATAATTACTAAAATTATACCCGTCAAATAAAAAAAATAATATTGACGGGTCTAGTAGTTTACCCGTCATCAATGACGTTATTGGAATAAGAGAATCATTTTTTTATTAAGCAAACAATTTTTTTCATAAAAACATAGCAGCGTGTTGTTATGGTAAGCACAGATAGATTTTGAAAATGACACGCCAAAAAAGTGTGCCAGCCCATTTGCTACCCACAATTGTCATCAGGGTTTGTACGACAATTATATAAGTAAGTATATAAGTTGAAAGTTGGAAAGTTGGTAGATTGTACTCTGAAAGGAAGAATCAAATATTTGACCACTAGACAGTGTCATCGGGGAGGGGGGGGATCAGGTCGATAAGCCTGAAACTCAAAAAAAAAAACCGCGCTGCTTTTATCAGTGATGAGCAGTTTAAAAGTTTGAACGATAAACGCAACAATGAATCAATTAATGAATGTTGTTTTTGAATTAACGTGAAATTCGCGCTGCGAATTGTGTTCATTTGTTGTGTCAGGTAGTATAAATTTAATTTTCTAACAGCATATATGGTGTTTACATTTAAAATAAATGAAACTTTAAACCGAAACCCTTGGTCTAACTATAACAAATATTCCGAAGCACACATAAGATACGAGTTAAACAATAAATAACTCTAACGAATGTTGTTAAGCAACATGAGTTAATAAATTTTAAAATAAAAACAAAAATAATTTTCGTCATTTTTGACGGATTATTTATTACGGAAGATATATTTTAGATATTTTTTTCAGTTTTATAATTTTTCTATTAGTTCACTTGTGAGTCATATACAAAAACAAGACGACTCGATGGATTTGGTGAATGAGATGTCTCTGGATTTGTCTTAGTCTATCGAGTGACACTGGCTATATGGCGTCAATAAAAAACCAATATGGCGGACGCTATCTATATGCCAGTATATCAAGAGTATACTTGACAGCATTTTTTATGTAGGCTTACTTGGTTTGTTTAAAATATTCTATTGACCTCCATTTCAGCCCGAGTTTTTGTCGCCCTTTGATTTCCGCTCCACGTCTCAATAAAGGCCTTTCATACAAAAATGTTGGTGTGGCAAGTCAAGCAATTTGTGAACCACTGTGATATCAGCTTCTTGCCGAACAGTTTCCAAAACCACATATATTTATTAAAACCCTGAGACGGGCAAGTAACAATTTCCACTTCCATACATCTTCCCAATTTAATTTGTGCGGATTTGAAAACTGGTTTGGCCAGAAACTGACATAATAGTGGTATAGTGGCTAGAAGGAGTGGCACTTTTTCTAGCTACTTACTATATTCACACTGTGAAAATATTTTAGCCAATTGTTTTTTGAATTTTGTTTATCGTTCATCTACCTTTGTATTATACGTTTCGTGTGTGTTACGTATACAGTAATATGAAAAATACAACTGCTTCACCAAAACACTTTCTCTGAAATTTTAAAAGTTTGAGCTGACCGGTTATTACCCCGAGCCCTTCAGTTGATTAACCGGTGAACCAGTTGGTTGACCATCGTTTCGCGCAATTGAACCATCATATAAATTATTCAAATTGCTTACAAACTGTAACTCCATGTTATACTTGATAATCAACGTAAAGTCAACATACTTTTAGCTTAGTTTTAAAGAAGATAGTTGAAGAAGCTATTGGTCTACAACCGTTTCCAATCTGGAATATATTTTCATGTTATTACTTTTTAATATGTTATTTTATCACATCAATACTATTACAATATAACTGTATAAATTGCTTTGTTTTGTTTTGTATGTTTCTGGTAAACTCGAGACCGACTGAATCAATTTGAAAGATACCTTTCACTGTTATAATATTTTCAGAAGTTGGTATGCCTAAACAATGTTTTTAGGCATAACGCTTCAGTTTGTCATAAAAAAATGAATAAAAGTAATAATCAATTGATACCACTTAAATTTTTCTAAACAAGCAAAAATATTAGGGTTCAAATCTGAATGTTGTTAAATGATGTATAATATTTTTATTTAGGATTTAGAGCCATTTTTTACTTAAAAGTTTTTATCGTTAAAACATTAGTCGTCTAATATTAAAAAATTAAGGAAGTTCAAATTAAAGCCGGATTTATTAGTTTTACGCATAAAAAACTATTCAATAGCTTTTCTGTCAAAGAAATCCGATTAATATTCGAACTTTGATTAGGTTTTTGTCATGATCATAGTCATAAAATCTGTCACTACAAAACATGATTTAATCAAATGGTCGTGGCTTAAAAGTAGGCTCAAAGTTGAAAAAACAAACCATCAACGTCAATCTTCTCTTTTTTTTTGTACCATTGGGATACTCATCCTGTTTCGTGTTTAACAACGAGTCAAGAGCGACAACCTGATTTAATGTCTCTTTGCTTCTTGAGTAAGAACAAGAACACTCCAAACACGCGTTTCGGACGCACTACTAACAAGCAACGACGCTATTGTCTGTGTCGCGTCCGCGTCCTCTTATTTATAACATACACTTTACCCATAAATTTTCCACCCGAACCCGACAAACAGTCCAAAATGCGCCAACACCCTTATATCTCTCCACATTAGCCTTTCGAAAAGCAAGAAAAGGTGAGATTAGTCTTTATTAACTTCCTCCTTAAGTAGGCAAAGGTATTTGGTTTTGAATTCTCTCACAAATGATGATGATCATGATGACGATGATGAGGGGAAATGTGCAAAAGTTCTTTCGATTGTTCACAAGCAAATTAAAAGGGGGTGGGGGAAAACTCTGTGGATGTTTGTCGCGTCCTTTTACGACCAGAAAGTACTTGGATGAAATTGGTAGAAATTGCAGTAAACCAAGTAGGGTGCACGAAAGAAAGGGAGAGAGAGAGAGAGAAGGAAAAGGTCCATTAAAAGCAAACGAACGATGGAAACATTTAGCCAAAGAAAGGAAACAACAGACATATTAAAAAAAAGGAGACAAACTCTCAATGTCCACAACCCTAAAGGATCCACGAAACGTGTGATTTATCGGTAGATTGTCATCTGTAGAGCAAACATGCCTCAGTGCCAACATAAACACAATTCCAAATAAATGAGGGATTTCAGCAAGAAAAAAAATCTGAATGATAAAAAAAAAATAGTATTTGTCGTTTAGCTACTTCCACTCACTCGAGTGGTGCGTTATTAATTATCGCAAATGTGACTTGAAGAATTGCAACACCAAACACAACAACCCAAACGTTGCACAAACGATAATTCATTCTTAACGATGAATATTTTCTCCACTCCCTACCTTCTAAACGATCGTTAAAACTAGAAATTCAACAAGTTCAAACACTACAGTTGACATAAAAATCACGGTAACAATCCAAGTTCAAACATCAAACACTACACTATAGAGGTATTCTTAACTCTGCATAATACACAAGATTCTCAATATTATACAAAAGTTACGATTCACACAAACATCACATAAATCAACATAGTATCAAATTAAATATTCTTATAAAATAGTCAAACATGAGCGTTAGCAAAATGACAACAAAAAAAAACAGTCGAAAACTTTGTTGGTATCTCTAAGAGAAGTCACTTTTCTATTCAATCGATAACACGCAGCTTCCTCTTTTGTAGATAAACACGAGTAAAAAAAATGACATCATACATCCTCTATGCTCCCTCATAAACACTCCTTTAGCAAACCATATTTGTTCATGATTTTTTCTCTCACCCAATGTGTTTTGAAAACAACACTAGTTTTCATATGTACATTTATATACCAAATAACAAACACACACCATGACAAACAATATGAATTCATTTTGCGTACACATCATCCTATGAAAAGAGAATTGCAAATTAGCTACAAAATTGGTGGGAGTGGTAGAATCAATACAAACACACATACTACACAACACCCTCATATTTATTATCTAAGGACAAACACGACAGTTAAACACACAAGTCGACACTGTGACGATCTGAACATCACACAAACACCATCCCCGAGTAAACACACTCATATACACATTCTGTATGGGTGCAAGAAAACAACATTGCAATCAAATGGCCCTAAAGTAGGCGCCCAATGCCAACAACATATGGAAAAATCTTTGTCCTTCTGGGTCGACGATATAAGAAGAAAGTCTTCGAGGAAACAAAAGCAAGTGTTCGTCATAAAAAGACGAAGGACGAAAAAAAAAATAAGAAAAAAAAGTTAGACATTTCTACCCCTTATGTGACATTGATTCCCATTCCCGCCCCCCTTTTCTTCCCTTTGAGTCTATGGAAAAGAAAAACCAGCTGTCCACCACGTGTGACACACAAAACAACAACCTACAAGCTCATGAGACACTACTGGCAACATGGATGTGTGTGTGTGTCGAGTTTATTTTTTCGTTTTTTGTTCTCAATTCTTTTCGCACCATTCATCATTTACGACTTCTCCGAAAGTTATTTCCAGTCATATTGAATAAAGAGCTACTAAAAAAATATATACATGTATATGGAACAATGAAGGAATGTTCACTCGTATTTTTAGAATACATAAAAATTAAAGTGACAGTTTTTATCAATAAACAAGTAGGTACATTAAAAGTGTACTTTTCATTAAGAATACGCTTTATATATAGTTTTGCTTTATGCGAATTTAGATTTATACAATCATTAAAAAAGTTGATATTTGATTTTATGCGAGTTTTGAGCATTTCCATTTTTGATTTTTACAAATTTTTGTTCAGATTATGCGATTTTTTTTTCAGTGGACTTATGCAGTTTTCCAACGATTTTTGGTCCATTTGGTCCTATATAATATGTATATACCATTGTAAACGTCTGTATATAGCAGTATACGTTCAATTCCCAGCTCTTGCATTCACAAACTCAAAGTCACAGAGTAACTCACAAGTGAAGCTAATATAAAGCGTATGAAAAACTTATGGGTGTTGTTGATATGATCGAAACACCCTTCGAATTAAACTAGTCTTAAATTTAAATTCACACAATGACCAATAACGTCTGAGTTACATAGGCAATGTACATTATACATTAACTGTATTAATATGCAATTATAAAAATATGATAAATATAATAATTACAAGATTTCTTTAAAATTTCTGCTGTTATAAAATATTATTTCTAATGATTCTAAATGTTATCTCTTAAACAGTTTAAGAAAACTGCATGAAATCTTATCAAATTAGCGTGCAACAAAGCGACAAAAAATGTTAAGACTAAGAGGGTTCGCCAGTCTTAATGAGTGCCAACAGTATTTGGCGTTCCACATAAACGTTTCAGTGTACAATTTTGGGCACGTGTGCCAAAGGTTCGCCAGTCATTTAAACGATAAGAACCAAGATTATGTTTTTTTAATTACAAAATATTAAAAAAATAAACCAACACTGTTTCCGTTAACTTTCAAAATAAATATTATAAATAAATTTATATAAACATTATTGATATAATATAATATATAAAAAAATATATAAAGTTGATACCAAAAAAATAAATTCGATTCAAATAAAACCAATAGTTGAACAATTAAAACTTCCAAAGTGAACCAAAAATTTATAAAGGTGAAAAGAATTAACACTCTTAACTTACAAGCTAACAACAAAAATAATAAGAAAAGAGCAATGAGGAGGACGAGAAGAAGAAGAGGAAAAAGGAACCACAGGAATCTCGGTGGCTAACAACGATTCGGCATTCCTGTCTTCTTATCTGTCGTTGACTGTCACGTGAATTACAAGGCGAGACAGTCGTTGTTCCTTTCTTCTGCTTCTCCTCCTTCAGCCTTCAAGGCCTCGGTGCAGCAGCAGCAGCATTCTGGGTAAATGGTCGCAAATGGCCACAGCACCAAACGACAGACATACTCCACCACCACACACCGAATTGCTACGACGGAATTTCCAGATCACTTTTCCTCACACACAAGAAGAAGATTCCTTCAACTTGACAGCGAATATTAGCGACGTTGAAGAAAAATGAATAAGAGATTCCACTAAAAGCCATAGAAAAGAAAATATAAAAACGAAAGAGAACGAAGAAGAGAAAAACACATATACATCCAATGTCGTCGTTTCATTGTTTGTTTGTCATTATCCATCCAATAGTTTACTCGAACTTCTCTGATTTGTGTGGAATTTTTCATTACGATAAAGTGGTAGTGAGCACCTTAACTCGAAAGAATTGGATTATTGGATCGTTTGCGTTTATAAAAGTAATTCAGTAATAACGTAACAGTTATTTCAAAATTGTATGTGTGGATGATAAATTTCCAAAAAGAAAAAGAAAAGTTGTACAGAAATTTTTTTTAAGGCATGTGTGTTTCAAATTTGACTTTTATGATTATAAAATTTTTTTTTTTATAAATCAAATAAATGAAGTAAAAATGAATGAATGGTGTTAAGTAAAAATTTTAAGAAAAACATATTTAAAGATCTGAACTCTGCGTTGCTGTCTATGAGCTACTTCACACGTCTTGCACAAAATATCTTTGCACATAGTTATTTTGTTAAACATTATGTGTTACAAAGGTAAAATTGGCACCTAACACATTAAAAAATTCTAGGTAATTTTATAACATAAATGTTACTTAACAGTTGACACCCTTTCACACTCAGACTCTATGAAGCATTAATTTATAAATATACAGTATAAAGGTTTTGCTGAACAAAATAATATTCTTTAAACTTAAACAAAATTTTAATATTGCAAAGTATTTACAAATTGGGTTTTCAAATTTGAACTGCATTTTGTTCAATTTAGACTATACCCTGTATTTCTTGAAATAAAACAAAATTCGGCTATTTTTTTTAACATTAATTATTTACTTTCGATAATTTTACTATATTCACTTACACCATACTGCAAGTAGAGTTTAAACCTATTTTATATTGCAAGTGAAATAAAAAAGTACGATTCACCCTGTATATTTACAGCTTAAATTGAGTGTTCAAATTTAGATCGTTAAACGCAGACTAGCCTTCTCAATTCAAACAGAAACCTGGGTCAAATTTAAACATTAAAATTCAACCATTTCCTTCGTACTGTATATATTCATACGTACACTATGAAACGTGCAAAGATTCACCCTGTACATCTACAACTTATCATTCAATCAAAATCGAAAAAAGTTTTACTTTCAAATTAGGCTAATCACCCATCCGATTTCAAACGTTAACATCGCTACCGAAGGCTACTTGATTAAATCTAATTCATTCATAAACTTATCAAGGGTAAACTAAAATAATGTTTCCTGTGTGACAGAACACTCACATTCTACACATGATAATCTAGAAAAAAAATTTTTAAATCAACCACCAATTGTCTTGATACACCCCCATTAACCTCTAGAAAAGAAATACCATCAAAATAAAAAACTAAAACCACAATCGAATTATCTCGGTTTAGTTTTTTGTATCGCATAAAATCTCTTCAGCTTCATTACAGCTATAGCAATGAGCCAATGATAAAAATCAAATCTCCTCTTAATGATAATCAGGGTTACGACATCTTGGCCTATTAATCTACTTATAAGAAAAATAAAATAAATTTGCTCCCCTTTTTGACCACTATCTTTTTTCTACATACACAGATATACAGTGTGTGTGTGTGTGTGTGTGTAAATATATATATATTTATATATATACATACATACATACATACATACAGACACATGCGTATTGCTCGTTCTCCTTTTCTTAAAAATTGAAAAAAAACCTAAAAAAAAATTCTTATCTTCTTCATCACTTCCTCAAATGGTGACTTTCCCTTCTTCCCAATTTTTTTCTCTTCTACTTCCACTAACTTCTCTACTTTTTAATTTTTTTTTAGGATTCGTGTCTGTGCATGTGCACACACACACATGACACAGTGAAAGAAAATAGAGGGAGAGAACCGTCTTCGTTCCCTTTTCTTATCTTTCTTCTTAATTAAAAGAGCACGACGTTGCAAGTGCCTGCTGCAATAAAGATACATTTGCTAAATTTCTCCAGCGTCTTATAAGCGACTTCTCGCGACTCAACTCTTTTCCTCCCAGTTTTTTTTCTTCTCTCTCTTTTTATTCCCTCTTACTACTCAACATTTTTCCTCTCTTTTTTATATATATATATATATATATTTACTTCGTCCCAATTGACACGCTCCTGTAGTTGTTCCACACTCTCAAAATCACGTAAAACTCTCGACACGAAATTATACCGAAAATTCTCCCACCCAACTCCCTTAAAAATAATGAACGAGCCCACCAACTTTACCCTGTCGTAAATCCGTGCACTTGAATATGTAAAAGTGTTATAATAATAAGCGACGGGTAGTAAGCGAGGGAGAAAACTATGAATATGCAAAAAAAAAGGTACCACCCGACAGCCCATTTTACTTGGTCGTTGAGATGATGTAAAGAAAACCATAAAGAAACGTTAAGAAAGTACTGCTAGGTGATGATGTCATGTCCGTTATGGTAATCCCACTGACATGGTATTCGTTTTTTTTTGTGTGTAGAACTTCTTCACTAGCAATTTACATATTCTTGATGTCACAATATCAGATAGTACAAAATATAAAAGTATAAAATCATTATATTATAACAATAAAACAACGTATGGTTGAAACATCTCTACTTCGGTATGTACACAATAAACAAAAACTCGCGATTGTGTAATTAAACGTAATCTTGAATTGCAAATGAAAAAAACTGTGTCATGGAAGGCGAATTACATGAAAAAAATGACAACTTTTGCAACAAAATAAGTTTTGTTTTGTCAAGCTCTCAACCATCTGGAATATTCAAGCAACCGGCATCGATTTCAAGTTTGGCACTAAAACAAATCATTAAGTCAAACTTTGATTAGCTAGTTTAAGCTTGTTCAATTAATGATGATGATACCAATATATATGGAGTTCATAGATTTTATCCGTTGTTTTAAAAATCTCTTTATATAAAACATACTTTCTGTAACGCTCCCAGAAAGCTTTGCCACGCCTCAGCGTTGCATGAGTCTGAGGCGAATTTGTACTGCGCACGCGCCTCCCGACGGTCGCGCATTGCATTGCGGGAGAAGCGGGAAAAAAGAAGTACTAGGCGTGAGTAGTCGATCGGCACTGGAGTAACCCGACTTTTCCCGATAAACGGCGAATTGAAATAAAAAACGTAAATACGTAATGTTTTGACGTCCAATGCTTTTGCACGGAAAACCCATCTAGTTTACATATAAGCGTTACTCATGTAACCAGCACACACCAGTTTTTCTATACAATACTATAAATATTTACCCAAAGCGCGAGACGTAACGCGATTCTATCGTTGTAGTAGCGTAACCCAAAACCATCGATGTAGCGTAAGCTCCTCGATTTTTAACAGTAACCATCCGAATTGGCATCTGTTTGTGTTAGCGTTTCGATGGTAATGCTATCGATGCATGCTATCGATAGCATTCTTTCTACTGTTACCCATCTTGTGACCTCTAATGTTTCCATTTGGGCTAATACTAGAAGAATTAATATGCGTTTTCTTAAAACCGTCTTTAATCGCTGTTTACTAGCGGCATTTAGAATTGGCCGCTACGCATCCGTCTCAAATTTTTGTCAAAAGTATCACCTCTTGTCGTTTGACAAGACTATTCTTTTGGAACAGATGAAATCTATTGCAAAACTACTACGTGATCGAGACCATCCCTTTCACTACGTTACAATTTTTTTTTTATCCCAGACTGCTGTTAGAAGTAGTAGGAGGTTTAAATTTGAAGTGTCTCTGCCGATAGACCCTTATCTCCGTTTAGTTGTATGAAGGAATAGAATAACCTCCCCTATAAAATTCGATTCTCAGTCTTTTCCTGCTCTCGTTCACGTTGCCAGTTGAGATGCAAACATTTTATTGGTAATTTTTAACTTTTTATCTTATTGTTCTTGGTTTTGTTATATCATTTGGTTTGTATTGTATTGTCCTTTTTGTTCGTTTAGAACGGTTTTCAATAAATAAATAAATAAATCGATACCACGTGAAATGTTTACTACTAGATTCCTCGTGGTTACCATACCTACCACGTTCTAAATCCACTCAGGTTTCCTATAGCAACCAGGGTAAACAATGAAATTCACGGGAAGCATACGTCGCTGCTAAGCGGCGTATGTTTACAGAGCTAGCATACAACGCCGGTAGGTGGTGTATGTTACGTCAGGCCAATCATCTAGTAGTTTATAGTAAAACTTCCTATCATACAATATTTCATGTATTCTAATAACAAAATAACATAACAAAATGGAATACGTCGTTCCAAAACTTCATTACTTATGATCACAGGGTGTTTAAAAATCATCTTTCCTTTACAAATAGTGTTAAATTTGTAAACTCACTTTTTGATGACATAACGTACTTGATAATGAGAGTGTTTTAAAATGTTTCATCAATTATTTTATGCATCATTGTTTGCTTCATTATTTCAACCTTAAACAAAACAAAAATTCAATTTAATACTTTGCGAAATTAAACTTCGCAATGAGGTTCCTTTGGTGTGCTGATTTTGACAACAAGCAATCAACTAACGCGGTTGAAAGATACAGGCGCACATGTTAGGTTGCGGAGTAAATAATAGAAAGACGAAGTAGGTAGCAGAAGAACCTAATACAGGAAGAAAGTAGGAACCGCCGCAGCCCCTGTTTCTGTAGTTTGGGGGTTGTGTTGGGAGACACCAACGGCGCACCATCTCATCACTTTACACGAGGCAGAGCGAAATAAGACACGGAGAGGAGGAGGAGGAGTAGGTCATCCATAAACTTTATCGTCCCCACTTCCTCCACGAAAAGGCTTCTCCTCTCTTTCGCTCTTGTTACCGGTCCACGGGGGGTTAATTAAGAACAGGAACACCTCCATCACGACCGGAAGTCGTTAAAGGTTATGAAGCGCCTCGAGACCTGCTGGGCCACCACCTAGCAAGCCTCGCGCTTCTACACACACACACAGCCCCGTGTTGTAACTTCTCTTCTGCACTGCCTTGAGGGACGTTTAATTTATAACTGTCCTATCGCAAACGATTTCCAAGACGAACAAAGTGAAATCCTATCGTGACGACATTCGATTCCACAATTGGTCTACCGAGAATTCAACTTCACCGATTTTAGTTTTTTTGTTCTAGTTTACTAGCAAATTAATGCAACAGCAGAACACTACCCGCAAATGTTTGTCTAATATTATAATTTTCGATGTATGTGTAATGTGTATGCTTTAAATTGTTGAAATTACCGTAACAACGTGATGTAAACACGTTTATTAAATAATACCTCACATCCCCTATCAAAATACTTGTCTTATTTTAATATCCATACAAAAATCCGATCTACAACACTGTATACCTTTACTTTACCTCATTATAAAGTCTTTCCGCATTCTAAGTTCCCTGTGTCTGCTTTTCCCCATTGGAATATACTACCTTTATATGTACGCAAATTAGCCATAAACATAGCCAACCATCATTCTTTTGACTTATTGTCTTTTAGAAAGAAACTTTTTGCACATCTTAATTTTGGAATATAGTTTTGTATGTTTTGTATTTTTTGTTTTGTTTACTTCTCATATAAAATGCTTATTGTATTTGTTTTACAGTCGATTATAAGTTTTGTGTAACCATCTTATGTCTTAGTTTTATGTTTAAACTTGTATTTTGATCCAAGTAAGGAATGTGTAATAAATAAATGAAAAATAAAAAATAAACAATAATTGGTGTGTGGTGTCACTATACCAACACAAAAACAAAAAGAACAAATGTTGCAAGGCAACATGAGTCTAAACACGGAAAATGTGAACAAAAAACGAGGGTTCACTTCTAGACCGGTCAATGTTATTTGACGGGATACAACTAGTATCTATAGATACATATATACTGTCCATACAACTAGTATATATGTTGTACAATATGTACTAAATACTACATCATAGTGAATATTTTGATATTAATTAGAAACTGGTATTTACATTGCATGGTCTATGCAGTAAATTAGTGATATTAATTAAGCTATACTGCCATTTGATTTCATATGCAGTATTAATACGTAAGTATGTATCAGTGAACGCGACCAGTATATTAATACAAGTATGATGTATATTTTAAGAATACGCATACAGCATTCGTGTATATAATTAATATACTGTACTATATGTTAAGTTTATTGATATGTATTAATGATGCATATAAAATCAAATGTTAGTATAGTATAGTGTAGCTTAATTAAAATTACCAATTTACTGAATCTTGAACATAATGTCAGTTCAGTAGTTAAACGTGACAGTTTCTAATTAATAAGACAGGCTTGGAATTTTTATTGATTTGCTCAAAAAATCAATACCGTATAAACTGTATAGGCACCATCTTTGTATCACCCTTAAGATAGATACTTTGGTCACATAAAGATATTAAATTGGCAAACATTGCTGCCAGGCACTACTCAATATTTGCAGTCACCATACGTAGTGTTTAACAACATTCGAGACTTTCAACATACTGCGAATAGATGGCAGTATCATAAACAGACCTTTAGGTTTCGATTCTTCATTTATATCTAGTTAATTGTACAGTGTAAATAAAATTCTTGAAAAAAACAACAAAACTAAATTGCAAAACTCTACAGATTATGAATTAACGTTTGTATGAATAAAACTAACTGAAATGTCCAAGTATTATTATTATAATTCTTTCCTTTTTATTACCATCACTAGCTGATAGCCCGTCAATAATGATGAATGATAGAATTGTTCTAGTAATTAGAATTTGTTACAAAGAATTGTTAAATAATTATTACCCAGTTAACGTTATCCATTAACATGTTAATGGTTTTATAGTTGAAGATAGTTAAAGTGAAACAATTAATGTAAAAAATTTCCAGAGTAGACTTTTGCGATTTGATTTGGATTTAGTTTTGACTGCGTGTTATACACAAGAAATGAACGCGGCTTCCGATTAACCCAGTTTATTTGAAACGTTTCTTCATCATATGTTTCGCAGATAGATCCAGCAGGCTTTAGGGTGTTTGAATGTTATGTGCTGTTTTAAATGCCAATGGGCATAGAGATAAAGGTAACAATCGCATTTTTTCAGCCAATGAAAACTAATGTATTTCTTTGTGGTCATGGAAACATTCATCATATAACTACAGTTCAACTTTTAACGATAATATAGAAGTTTCTTATATAATATTCGTTCAGCAATTGTTTCTGATGACACTATCTAGAAAACTTGCTAAAAAATAATTTTTATTTTAACACCCAAACATTTTGTAATAACAACAAGCATATCTTATGTTTATAAATTCATCAACACTATCCATTGCAAACGATCTCAATCCAATACATACATAACTCTCTCTCTCTCTATATATATTTATATATAAAATTGAATAACCATAAAACAAGTTCCCCATACAGAAGATTATAAAAATATAAACAAAAAATGAAAGCCCACTCTCATAACTCTCTCCTCACACGATACCTCCTCGATCTTAATTCACACCCTCATCTTTTATTGCGCAAAAGCCAAGTCGTTTATCACCAACTTCTTTGTTGATCCCATTTCATCCACAGCGTCGTGTCAACGTTATGTTTTCTGATCGCTTTTCCTACATTTCCCACCCCCCTTACACAACCCCCAACTCCAACTTTTCCTTTTTCTTTCACCTTGGGTGAGCTGTTAAATCTCCGGCTATTCTTCCTGCACTTGATCTACTGCCCAACCTTTAACCCCAGTTATTCGTCCCTTCCATATATACTTTTTTTTATTCCCATCCTTATATATTTGTGTGTGTGTGTGTGTGT
>JAQIWH010004790.1:0-16066 GCA_034695005.1 Cryptops parisi
CCCTTTTTCAGTTTCAGTTTTTCCTTTCCATTTAACCACACTGAGCCACAGCAACGCGTGGCAGGGTACAGCTAGTAATAAATAAAAGAAGAGAAAAAAACAACTTCATAAAAACTTCTCCTACCTTATGTACTGACTAGGTGCAATTTTGATGAAACCCAACGTTTCGCCTACTTTTAACTAAAGGCTTTATCAGGGGACACATACACAACAAGGGACAAAAACCTGGTTTTATGTGCTGCTGGTGTCCCTTATTTTGTTTGTTCTTGTACGAGTCCCTTGATAAAGCCTTTAGTTAATGAAGGCGAAACGTTGGTTTTCATCAAAATTGCACCTAGTCAGTAAAGTAGAAGTTTTTTGTTTAAATATCTTCTTTTATTCATTATTGATTATGCTATTTAAACAAATAATACTAATAACATATTGGCATAATAATGTCTAATATACTATACTAATAATTATCACTTAATTATTAGTAATAATTAGACTTAAATAATGTCAATGTTAGACTTAAAATAAAACCGAATGAAGCCCAGAATATATACTATATACAGTAAAGTAAGTATTATTAAACTAAGTTCTGGTCATGATGATGCATATATTGGACTAAATTCAGTATACAAATTTAGCAATCAATTTAGTATATTCATGGCAATAGCATTCTAGGATTAGTCACAGTACATAAAGAATCATTGTTCATTAAACAGTATATAAATTAATTTCTGCCTAATCGTTTTGACTAATTACTTTTTGACTCGCCATAGAAGCCATGGTTTCATTTCACTTCTACAGCTGCTGTAGCTTATTCTTCAAAATAAATAACGAAACCTTATTTCCATACTCTAGGTACTATTTTACATGAGGTGAAAAACAACATGTCTACATAGAATGTAAGAAATCTGTCTGGATTACAATCTTCGGAGAACTCACCTTGCAACCGTTACCTCTTAAATTTCATTCAGAACAATTTGTTTATGTTGACGAGTTAATTACGTCTACAGCCTAGTTGGATTATTCTTAATATCTTCCATTTGAGTAGTTGTGTGTCCATTAATATATCAAGCAAATAATTATTGCTAGCGGTAATGTGTATTGCATAATGAAGAAAGAAACTGCAAATGAAATCGGTCCCTAAATACAATAAAACGGAAACAATTCTCATTCACACCCGATGCGGTAAATTTTCCACGGTTTAAAGCCTACTGGGTCTTTACTGTACGACTTTGCAGCAAATGTGGTTAAACAGTTTGCATTTTCATCACACATGTTGGAATTGCAGATCCACAGCAGGCAATAGAGGTCAAACGGTTGACTTGGCATCCTGAGGTTTTCTGCGAACTTTTTCAAACCAAATACTGGCAAGTACCCAACACAAAGTTACAACAACCCCCACATGTGTGTGTGTATATGTGTATGTATATATATATATCTCTCAATATATATACAGCGTGCGTCAAAAGTACGGTTCTATGGAAATATTATAAAGGCCATTATAATAATTTTGAGTTTCCGATATAATAGCACCTTCATAGGGCTCTTTGCAATGGTTGTATGGCCTCGCATTGTTATAAACCGGAAATCACATTGTTACATTGGAAACTCCGAGTCGTAGCTACCAAGTCATATTTAGAAAGTTGTAGCCACCGACTCATTTAGCAAGAATCCACTTTTATTTTATTTATTTTTAACAAGAAGCAACCGAACTAAAATTGATACCACAATAGAGAGTGAAACGCATGCTACCCCTACAACAGCTTTGCTGCAAGTCACTCGTACTATGCAGTGGATTTAGTTTAGTTGCCGCATGGTTAATTTAAATAAAAATTTAAAGATGCATAACAACTATGAAGTGAAATAACTCCACTGAATAGCATGTGTGACTTGCACAGAAGCTGTTTTAGGAAAAGCATACCTTTTACTCTCTATTGTTGTAGCAATTTTTATTTCGGTTGCATTGTTGAAATAAATTAAAACAAACGTGGATTCTTAATAAATGAGATGGTGGCTACAACTTTTTAAATATGACTTGTTAGCTACGAATCATAGTCTCCAATGTAACAATGCGATTTCCGGATTGTAACAATGCGAGGCCAATGAAAATACTACCATTATATAGAGCCCTATGAAGGTGCTATTATAACCAAAACTCAAATATTAGCCTTTATAATATTTCCATGAAACCATACTGTACTGTATACTTTTTGTGTACACTGTGTCTATTAGTTAGTCTACGTATGATAGGCCTAAATGAAAAATTATTTAAAGAAACAATGAGCAAAGCTGCAAGGGGATTTCGCTTTAACGGTTCCTTTGTTTTATTTTACACTTTGGTGCATGGCGCAAGAAGCCTGTGGAGAAGAGATCACATCTTCCTGTTTCAATAGGAAGCATTTCCATAAATAAGTTCTCGAAATGAAGCAAGGAAACTAACTTTCTTAGAATAAACAAATTCCTAGAAAAGCCTAATGCAGGTGTAAAATTACAATCTAATCTGTAGATTGCAGTGTATAATTTATGTTCACCTTTATATACACGAGATAAATAAAATATAGAGATGTCAAGAATATGCCTAAACTGGCAACTTTCCCACTCAACACCATTTTTCCGCAAAGAGACTTGCTTTGAATTCCACCAATGTTAATGTATAGTACTAACAACAAAATACATTAACACAAAAAAAGTATAGGGTGTCGAGACACACAATAAAAAAAAATCTGATTATTAATTTATATCTCCTTCAAGATGTAAAAACCTTAATGGAAAAACGGAAATTCTGCCAAGAATTACAATTTATTTGCTGTCAAGGTGTTTTAAGGCAATTTCCTTTATTTTTGTTACAAGTATGCTACCTCGTGTTTAAATTTGGAATTCATATTAATCTTTAATTTCACCTTATGATAAAACTGAATTTTCAATTGCATTGATAAAAAAGTAAGAACATACCGAAAAAAAAACACAATTTTTTTCCTCTCGAACTTCTTTGAATATTCTATATCTATACAGTTGAAGATTTAGTTTTTTGATTCCGTAAACTTTGTATAAGTACAAAAATTGTCAATGGAGCTCTCAATTATCAGGGTTTATTGAGGACCTCAAATTTTGAAAATTTTCGAATTATAGAATAATGATAAAAAAAAAAAACAAACAAAACAAACGATATTCGAATCATTCAGCTAAAAAAACCAATCCATTCAACTGTGAAACTCCATATCTCACAGCTACACTACGACAAAACAAATATACACCATGAAAGATTAATCACATGTACACTTAGAAGTTTTACTTTTGGTGTACTTAGAATGAATTTTTAAACGTGTACATACTTTTTTCATAGTGACCATTGTATCGAAGACGCATTTAATTGCCATTTCAAGCCATTTACGAGAATGCCTTTGGGGAATGACACATTTGGACTTCACTAAGCACAACTTTTAGTGGACTATTTAAATTTTCAGTGGAAGTAAAAAAACAGCTTATCACTCATAAATGGGGGAATTCAATAGTGTAATCACAAGATTGATGACCGGCGACATTCTGATCCACTCACACACAAACAGTGTGTTCCAATTTTAGCACCTTAGCAATACATCAACTACCCACACACACATAAATTGAAATGACAGTTCCACATGTGTAAATATATGTTACTATACTAAATCAATGTCTGCAAGTTGTACTTTACATTTAACAGAAATATCAAGTTTTAAATTAATCACTATCGTGACAAGCAAAACACTTAGATGTCGATGCTGGTTAACCGAATAGATGGATGAATACTAAAGTTTACACCAGGTTCGTGATAATCGGTAAACTCGAACTATAGAAAGATCAATAAGGTAAATTGTGTAATGGTCAAATACTGACATTGAACTGCATGTAACATTCAGAGATATTTAGGCGTAGTATGAGTCGCCTACTTCAACTCCAACATAGTTTCTACTTTAGCGAAATCTTTGCCAACTCGACACAACTGTTGCCTCACAAACACTACTCCATATTTGAAGTGACGTTCTCCCTAACTCTGTCACCGAGTTCGCATCGATAACGAGGTAGTCTAGCTAGAGAGAGAGGGCGAGAGCTTTTGGGTGACGATGCGCGAGTCCCCAATCAATCCAATAAAGCTAACTTGTTCTGCCTCTTATAGGTGTGCGTTATAAATCATTCTCCGGTCGAGGGCCATCCCGTGAGCATTAAAAATCTCTCCAAACTCATGAATGGACCCTCCACCAATCATAACCATCCTGTTTCTATTTATATCAACACCACTCTCCCCATCCCTCTATCCTTTCCCACCCACACACCAAGAAGGAAGAGAGCATCCATCGTTACGTTACCATGGCAACGCAGGCTCTCTCGCCTACTCGCTCGCTCTCTCTCTCTTCCTCCTCTTTCACTCTTCTTTCTCACACCCTTTTCTTTCATTGGATTCCCAGTCGTCTCTTAACCCGACGACAACAACCGTGAGCCTTGTCGAATAATCAGCTCTTTATACCCTTTCCCACAGTGCCTCCACACCATGAATAAATAAACTGGACCAGATTGGCATCGTTCGTCTCTTTTCATCGTTCATTGATTGGTCGCCATCTTTGACTCACACTTTATTTTTTCACCTCCATCGAATGTTTACTTCCCACAAACTCCCCCCAACGATTGGGGATATATGTTGAGTCAGAAAAAAACACTGGGAGGAAAAAAACGGGAACAAACAGGCTTTCCATCAAGGATTCACATGACCTTGAATCCCATCACACCTGCAGCATTAAAGTGGGCGATCAAACACACACGCCACTCATTCCTAGTAGACGCCATGATTGCGGCGATTCTTACATTAATAAATTGCGGGGGTGTAACCTTATGGGGGTTTCAGAGTGTACTCGCACCAACACCTCCCAAACTTGTCCAAAATTAACCACACAGACACAAGACACCCGTCCACTTCCCAAAAAGAAGCATCTCATCAAACCGGAAGTGGAAAAGCTATATTTGACATCATGGGGCTTTTTACCCTCATCCGACAACCATTCATACTAATCACATTATATCGATTATTATATTAGTCGAGTGAGTTAATATATTAACCGCATATACTGACCTGCGAATAAGAGATGAGAGGCGGTCAGCGCCGCTGTCGCCTCGGCGCCGCCTCAGAGGCCCCGGAACAACAACAACAGTAACCGGAGACAGAATAAGGGCCTCCCAATGAGCAGCACGACGTGCTGTGGTGGTAGTGGTGATGAGTAGAGCAGGACGTGCAGCAACAGCAGCGATAGTGGTCAACCAACACAAGTGGCAGTGAAGCTTCGGGGGATTCCATCACCACCGGGCACCACACACACACTTCAACCGTAGTAATATTGGAGATGGGATGGTTGAAGAGGTGACAAGGTTGTCCGTCACACTCACATCATTGGGACAGGATCCGGAGGAAGAAGATCTCGAGGTCCAGAAAATAAAATGAAAAAGCGGACTCACTAGCCCATGGTTTTGGGGCAAAGGATTGGCAGCGAGAGACAGTCCCCTACTTCTATTCCGCAACTCCTCCGCACGCACCACACACACCAAACACACACGCACGCGCGTAGTTCACTCTTCCAGCAATGCTGTTTCTCCCACTGCTGCTGACTCTTCGCAAGGGATGGCGTATGTGTCGCACACACGGCGTGGGAGAATTTGCAATCAGCACTACACATAGCGTGATAACGTACCTATATAAAAAAAAATCAAATATATGTATGTATATATTTATAGAAATTCGAGTGACAAACAACAAATAAAACAAGAAGACGATAAATATACACTGTCCTAAAAGATAGAAAAAAAAACCGTATCCACACCTTATTATTAGACCTACGGTTGATATGCACTTATCAAAATAAAATAACCCCCCAAAAAAGTAATGAATAGTTGCCATGCAATGAAGTAATTACTAAATAAACATCTCTACTTTTTCTTTAATTTGATTACAAGAAACATTCTTATTATGTGTTAGTGTTTCATAAAAAATAAATGTAGGCTATATAATATAGAGTTTTGTTTATTACTTCCAACGACCAAGTAAAGTAACCGTAATCAAATAAAACTCTGGCATTGATGAATTAAATATGAACTTGGTCTGAAAAGCTGTTTCATAGAAAATTGAACGCAACATTCAATTATAAATAAATATTTCAACAAATAATGATACAGGCACGCATACAGACCTCCAGTTTGGAGGGGGTCACACACATTAGAGGAATTGTCAATATCTAATTAATATAAATACGTCTTTTATTAATACATACAAATATAAATCATTTATAATATAAAGAAATTTCAAAATAAATTCCAATCTTTGATTTGGTTCGGAAAATTTGTCAAATGTTTTCTGAATTTCATCAAATTTTGTTTTTTATGTCGGGTAATCTTTACCAGCTAGTTTTAGAGAGGGTCATGACCCCCATGACTATCCCCTGTATACGCGCATGAAAGTATACTATGCATTATTTTTAATCATCATCTTATTTTCCATTTCATAATAAACAGATGTATTTAGCTCTTACACTGGTATTACAAAACATGCATAGCTATCGTCACTTTAATCGATAAAAACACTAGTACGTGTTGGAGGAATAATCTTTTTCAATGAGTTCCTTGCAGACTTTTCCATAGTATCCTAGTGTCGTCATTCAATAGTGACTCACTCTGTAGACAAGTAATTTGACGAGTCGATAATGAAACGAGCCGTTCACAGGCCAAAGTCCACTTTTTGAATTTTTTCCACATTTTAGTGTCAGAGCACTTGATTAATGATGAATTTTTTGTAATTCAAACATACATGTGTAAATATTCTACAATGCTGGTTTGAAAAATTATTTATATGTTTTTGGACAATGGGCTCTATTTCATCAATTTTCCCAACTTTTTTGTTGGCGATAGAACGGCTCATATATGGAAAATAAAACCAGTTGTTGTCAATTTCATGTAGCATTCTAATAATCAACCATGTTCAACACTATGCCAATTCGATTTAGAAATTAACTTACAATAAAGTTTTTAAATGTTGTCAAATGCGAAAGTACATAAATTATACAAGAATTCTTCAATTTTTACGAATGTCATGTCTTGCTCCCACCCCTGCAAGCTTTCCATAAATCGAAAATACCACTTGTGAATAAAACTGAAAAATCGCATATTTTTACAGAAGTAAAGACCAAACCAATGATAAATCTCGTTGCACATCACGAGATTAGTGAAATCGCATATAAAAAGTTTGATTTAACGACTTGCATAATGGAAAAATCTCATAAACCAAAAACTTACTGTATAAAAAAAACAAAAACAAAAAAACAAAAAAAAACACCTAGTGGAAGTATGAAAATCACTCATAGTAAATTCTAACCAGTGATTTCCTGTTATGTAGCAAGAACATTTCTTAGAAAAATATGTAGGAAATTTAACAATTTCCAGCATTTCCATAGTGCATACCGGTGTATGAAAGCTTACAATTTTCAAATACTAGCTTTCATATACAGTACTAAGCATGATATAATCATTTTTTGTTGACAAAGTGAATGTTATTAACTTTATTCTAACCACTTTAAAACTTACCAGCTTTTTTGTACTGACAAAAAGATGCACCGCAGCATCCTTCCCATATACTTTGAAAAGAGGAAACTTCAAAGTTGAGGAAGAGAGCTTATTAAATGACCTCATGCTTTTGTCTTTTATAAGATAAGACAAAAGAAAAACCTTTTCCGTTTTCCCCAGTAATAATGTGGCAAAGAACAGTAAAACTAACAGACAAGAGAGAGAGAGAGAGAGAGAGAGAGAGAGAGAGAGAGAGAGAGAGAGACAAACCCTGAAGCACATCCTTTGTTCGATAAACAACAAAAAAAAAAGAGTCTTATTCAGAATTTAAATATTACAGCAGGTTTTTCTTTAAAGAATAAGATAAAAATAAAACTTCAATCAAGACGTCAAGCTAAAACGGTTTTAGTTGAACATGTTTATGTTTACTTACCAGTGGTGCAACAGTATGGTGCTTGTGATTTGAACGTGTGGTAAGCTATATGAATGGCATCCTTGTAACATTCTGGATCTAGAATAAACAACATCCCCCCCCAAAAAAAGGAAATTAGAAAAATGATTCTTTGTAGTCTCGTTTGTTTTTGAAACGAGATAAAAAAATTATAACATCCTTAAAGATAAATGTTAATTTGAGAATGTTTATTAGCTATTTTAAATATACGATATAATATAATATAATCTATTTTGGATAAACAAAATAGATTATATTTTGTTTATAATCTAAGTTTCTGTACCGTATAAAAACTTATCATCATTCACATCGTCCGCCATACTATGTACCACCTCTACTAATTGAAGGTCCTGGTGTGAAAGGGTGTAACATTTTTGTCAAAAATGACTTGGAAACATTTTCGAATGCGTTAGGTGCAATTCTACCTCCCCCCCAACGCATAATTTTGAGCAAAACAACAATATGTTCAAAGGTATTAGTGCAAGAAGTGTGACGTGGCCCATAGACAACCACGCCAGCTCAGATATTTAAACGCATTCTCCTCGAATTTGTAAATGTTACTAACACTCTTTTACACCAAGCCCTTCAATTATCCACTCAGTATCATTTTAATTAACTCGAATTACTATTTTATATACAACATAAATAAATTTATTTGAAAACTAATTCATATTAAAAGAAAACTTGGCAATAGTGCACTCCACCCTGTGTTGGGCAGCATCTTGGCACCAGGATATTAACAATTTTTGAATACGTACTAGGCAACAGTGTTTTCATCCTTGATTTGTATTTCAAAATCATAAATAAAAAATTTCATTAAAAAGTAGAATTAAAGGTAATTAAGCTAATTCTGTACTCATCGAGTAAATGAGCTAATTCTGCTTGGCATGCTTTTAGTCAACCTATATTTGAGCCTTAACCTTAACCTTTAGACACCTTTATTTGGATATTTTATTCCGTTTTCTATGATTTTATTTTTTTTGCCATAATCCAGAGATTCCTGTGAATGGATTTGAATACGAGGCAAGCTTCGTTTTCACTACACCGTAGATTATTCAATTGGATTCAAGTTCGGATACTGTGGTGGTCATGCTAAAACATTTACATGTACAGTCGACCCTCGTTAAACCGCTCCCAAAAAACTGCTACACTCTCTTATCGCCACTAAAGAGCACAGAATCAATGTATCTTCCCGCACATCAATCCGCCACCCTCGTTTTTCGCCAAACTTTTTATCGAGTACCAAAGGTGGCAGTTTAAAGAGGTTCGACTGTAGATCTTTCGAGCATTGTTTAGCTGTCTTGGAGTCATTTGAAATATGATTGTTATTGTTTCCTTTTCATAATATTCCATCATTTTCTTCAATTTATCCTCCGATGTTTTGCTTTACCGTGCAGCATTAATTTTACCTTCTATCCTGCTCAATTCTTGTTTATCCTCCAATGTACCGTGCAGCATCAATTTTACCTTCTATCCTGCTCAACGATATTCCATACCGTCATGCATCCCCAAAGCAGAGCCTCCGAGAGAAATGTTTTCAGGGTATACAAGGTTTGGTTTTAGGGGTCCCCTTATTCTCACAAATACTTTTCGTCAGGGCCTGACAGGCTCTCTTTCGGACCATGGGCCCAGGCACAATGTACCTACTGCGACCCCCTCTCATAGGACCTGCCATGTTTTACAGTTGCTTGAAATGTTCTATCCCAGACAAGCCTTTCTCTTTCGATTCTAGAACCAAAATCGACCACATGGCCCAAACCGATTACTATTAGTCTCATCAGACCAAATGACATCAAAGTTCCAGTTAAAGGTCCAAAATTGGTGTTTTTGTGCAAAGTAGAATCGCTTTTCTAATTCTTCACAGAAATGCTTGGGTTTTTGACTTTGTGATATGCTTGCAAATCTTTTGATTTCAAAGCATTACGAACTGTTAGAACACGGACTATAGTCTAACTCTTTAGGTTAGAGCATTCACCTTAGACTATTCATCTTCGACATTCACCTTATACTACCATAGACTATAGTCTAACTCTTTAGGTTAGAGCATTCACCTCGATGTTAAAATCATGTGGAAGCAATTTTGCGGCATTAGAGGTAGTATCAAACTTGCCAGAAGTGATATTTTGGACAATGTTCGTATTCAAATCCACACACAAGAATCCATGACTTATGTCAAAGAATCGACGACTAGTGGAATAAAATATCGAAATCAGAATGTGTATCTCTGATTAGAAACATGCTACACAATAACTACAGCAGTTTTGTATGCAAAAAGACAAAATTCCAAATATTGAGAGTAAAGCAAAAAAAAAACTGTTCGGATGAGGTATGTGTGTTCTAAATTTATATATCTTTCATTATTGCACATATAGTTCTGAAATTTTGTTACTGTAAAGTCTAAACAACAAGTCGATATACACAGTATTAAAATTTTGTCTTGATTTGATCAGTTTTGCATTAGTTATTGATCTACAAACTCACATACGAAACATCTGAACAATTTTTTTGAATCACTGTAACTCTATGGATTTACTCTGGTAAAAGGACGGTAGACCATGTGAAATAGATACAATAAATCGCAAGAGGGCCACACCAACACAGAACCCATAAGTATTTTCGTGCCTGCAAGTTTGTGATTTCCGAAAAATAAAAAAATATCGATGGCTGGCCTTATGTTAAAAACGGCAATAGCATGTACGGTAACGTAAATGCTCCTTAGGTTTGTCAATAACCTTTGCATAATCCTGTAAATTCCGAATGAGTAAACTGATTAAATGGAAGAAATTCGAGTTTAATAAGCTTATGCCTCAAGTTATTTTGTGGGATAACAATCAATTGTTCTTCACAATTGTTCCCAAGCTTGCCCATTAGTGAGACTGGTAAGTCCCAACCTGTATTATTGGACACCAAAACAGCTTCCCAAATTTTTAGTTTTATGATTTTTTTTCAAGCTTTTTACAAACTTTTATTTAACTTGGCCCAGCGTCTTAAGCGGTTATCAAAAAGTTTCAATGTCTCAAATCGTCGATGCCCTTTTTAACCAGGATCCGTGTGTTGTAGGGACTTGAAATTTGGTGCACAAGTTAGTCCCGTGTGACAATTGAATTTATCAAATTGTGAGGAATAAATGTCGTGTCAATTCGGAGCTATTGGCAAAAGTCATTTTTTCAGGTAGATGCTCTGAATCACATGTTCGTTTCCCATTGTTGTAATGCAACTAAACATACATACTGGGGTTGGGTTTGGGGTTGGACAAAATAATGGAAACACCACTGAATATTATCACTTATTTTCAATAATAAAGAGTTTAATATTAAGGTACTTTCTGGTTATAGTCAGGTCCAGTCTGACGTTGCTATTTGCTTGTACTTAATTATGGGTTTATTTTGCGGGTTCGATTCTTACAGCTCTTGGACAGTGTGTAGAGAAATTTTGACCAATTCCTTGATGTGGTCTAACACTTTTTTAACATTATGTGCCTTACCATCCTGTCGTTGAGCTTCTTGCGTTTGCTATTAGTTTTGTCGGGACTTGTCTTTCCATGATTTTCGTATACAGTAATGAGCTAAGAAACAGTTTCTCTAGAAAGATTAAAAATTTGATTCGTTTTCATGTGTTGACGTTTCGACTGGATTAAAACTACACAAAACCTCGACTGAAAACTTCTTTGAATGTGTAACAGAGTACCTTTGCACCTATTCCTTTGTCATTTACAGTAGTACATTGTTTTTCCACAGCAATAATGTTGTTTTTGTCAGAATTCAAGAAAAATAATAACAATAATATAAAAAATGCTTTCGAACTTTCAAAGACGGAAAATTGTCAGTGCTGGAGTGGCTGGTTCATCGGTAACGAAAACGGCTCAAATGTTCAATCTTTCCAGAGGAACTGTCTCTCAGGTCATTACTGTATATGAAAATTGCGGAAAAACAAGTTTCGACAAAAGTAATAACAAACGCAAGAAGACGCTCAGTGACAGAATGGTAATAGAATGGTGCATAGTGTCAAAAAATGAGTGAGCCCACAGTGAGGAATGGGTCAAAATTCTTTTACACACTGCACAAAAGCAGCATGAATAAATTTTTCAAAGTATTCAAACGGTTATTAATGTTAAAGGAGGGCCAACTCCATATTATTGAAAATAACAAGTGATAGCATTCAATGATGTTTCCATTATTTTGTCCAACCCCTGTATATTATGCTTAGTTTACTACATAAAGTTCACGCTTGTAAAAGATTCATCCGAATAACATTAACGAAGTTTTGTTTAAATTACTTGTTACAACCTTTTTATTTAACTTGGTTAGTTTGACCGTTGTTTATTATTTATGGTTTACTAATAATCCAAAGGATCAACACAAATACAAAACAAACGTGAGTGTGTGTGTATGTCCTTCAACATCTCTACGGTCTATTTTGACCCACTTCCCGATATCTCAGAAAGCTGAAATTTGAAACATAGACACAGTCCGCATTTTATTCTATTAAACTTTGAAGAATCGATGTCGTGTCAATGTCGCGTAAATATCACGGAAAGAGAATTTCTTCTCGTAGAGTAGAGTCTTACTGATGGTAACAACATTCAAGCAGTGTTAAGCCAAATCAAGCATTGTTATACAGTCAATAAACATACATACATACAAAGCCGTAACTAGCTTTTTATGTGCCCTGTGCAAGGTTTTATTTTTGGGCCCCTTAATTTTTTTGTAAGAAACATAAGGTGTGGATTTATAATTGGTTTCTGGACTAGATTGTTTGAAATCCTAGAATTCTTCTGCAGGGCTTCTGAGCAAAATGTTTTCAGGGAGTACAAAGTTTTTTTGGGGGTTCCTTTCCTTTCTTGATATTTACTCACCTGCGCAAGATGGTGGGTTATGTTTTTGTATGTACTAGCGTATGTATGTATGGTTCTAGGAAAATTGCGCACAGGAAAATAGCGCACAGACAAAAAGGCGCACAAAAAATGCGCACAGGAAAAACGCAGTTTTTTTCATTGCATCTAACTTAATCTAACCTAACTTAACCTAACCAAACCTAACCAAACGCATCTTGTGTGCGCTTTTTTCCTGTGCGCATTTTTCCGGCCACCGTATGTATGTATGGTTCTTTGTTCCCTCCTACAGTCCTACAGGTTAAATGGCTCGATTGAGTTTGATGCATAAGGTGTCTATTGATTCGACTTAGTCTCACGAGTGACACTGCACTTATGCCGTTAATAAAAAATCAATATGATGGACGCTATATGCGATAGTTTATGTGTAGTCGGGTTATTTAAACCAACTAACTTGTTGTAATTTAATTTTTAACATCAGCTCACAGTTAATACTTCGGCTCCAGGACCAAGTTGGCCGTCTTTTAGACCACAGGCTCAAGTACGATGTACCTTTCACACATCCGTCTATTCCTCTAATAACATGGATGAGTACTACTGGAGTAAAACTTAGAAATATTTTATTTGACAATTCTTTTTGTCAGTGTAATTTCAGTGCCCTGTGCCTGTGCACCTGTCTGGTATGGCTCTGCATACAAATAGTTTACCACGTACAGTTTATCTGAGCAATCGTTGTCCATTGGAATAACACAAATCAACAAAAAATCGTTGCTTGTTAAAATAATTAACAAGCAACGATTGATAATTTTAAAATTAATAATTTTAAAATTTGATTTGAAAAGCAAAGTATCAAGCCAGCTTTAATAGTTGTAGGCTAACTATAAAACGGAGGTTTTTTTTCTATTACTTGTTTTCATATCGTATAAACTTTTAATCACCCACCCAAAGTGAGAGTAAAGAAAAAGTGGAGAAAAGAGAAGGAGAAAAAATTCGGGCAAGAATAAAACACATTTCATCCAAACCCAAGGTTAAGCCTTTTCCAAACCCAGGGTTGAAAAACCCTAGGTTTTTTTTTTTTAAAAATAAGTTGGGCATATGCTCCGCGACAAAATAATAAAACCAACCTGATTTTTGAAAATAACTTTAATCAAAGCCTCAGTGATTCAACTGTAAAAATCACAATGAAAACACTTTTTTTTTCAGGTCAGAATATGTATCTAACTTAAAATATTCATGCAAAAAATTGTTTGCGGAAACAATTCGAAACAAAGAAACAGAACAGTGGGTCAAAATGATAGCACCACTATCGACAAATGGACCTCCACATACTATTAATCTTTGAAACAAGACTTTAGACATGAATTAGTAATGTGTACTTCCACCTTGTATAGTTTTAACATGAACAAATGAGGTTTTGAATCAATCACACGCGTCTGATCTCATCCTGCGAGATTTCATTCCAACATTTGATAAATAGCCTTCATGAGCTCTTTTACTGACCTATTGCCTTATTACTTTTTTACTTATTGCCGATTATGTAGTACACTATTCGAGCTAACATTTGTCAAATGTTTTCAATAGTATTGATGTCAGAATAGTTTGCTCTTCACTTCAAAACGCGCACTTTGTTTTTTTGCAAACCATTCGGTAGTTGATCTTGCACTGTGAATTCTCGCGTTTACTTGCTGAAATATCCATCCCCAATTTCCTGGTCGAGTCCCATTACGGTAACTATGATGTTAAAGAATACTTGATACGCTTGACTAACCACCGTACCCAAACAAACGACAATTTTTATTTAGTTGTTCCTTTCGTAGCTCTCGTCATGACACTTTCGCCTCTTCTCCGTTTCTTTGAAAAGACCTTCTCTTTCTGCCTCAAATATTGTCACCAGTACCACTAACCACCAGGTCCATCTCTAAAGATAACTTTGTCTCATTCCAACCAGGTCCAACTCATATGACCCTTTGAAAGCCGCGTCGTCACTTCTGAGTAGTGTTGGCGTTCATCTTCCTTTTCTTGCGTTAACAACGTAGGACCTTCAGTATCTTTTGAAACGTCCTGAGGTGACCCACAGTATCTGCTTCAGCTGCAACAACAAGAGCTGACTTTTGAGAATTGCTGGCACACCAAATTGTTGCTCTATGATCCCTCACACTTAGAACATTTGGTCGGCCACCACAACGTTTTGTGCCATTAAATGTCTCAATTTGGTAAAAAATGAGCCACACTTTATTTGATCATCCAATTTCTCTTGCGATTGACTGAAAAAATTTGATGAAAAAATTCTAATATTTGATTGACTCCTTTCTTGTGCTGTCAACTGTTTTTCCTTCTCATTGAAATTCGTTTAAAATTACGTTCATCGATAGCATAATTAGCAATTACTTCACCTATCACACGTACTTACTCTCACCCAATTTTGATAACATTACCATGATTAGATGCTCCTGCGTCGAGAGTAATTACAATATGACATGTGGTGCTATCATTTTGACGCAACCAATGTTGACAATGTTTGAACATTTAAATATAAAAGACATGACTACATGTCCTAAATGGTCCTAGCTTATAAGCTTATTCACATAGTGAAGGAACTATTATTGTGTGGTGGAATTTTTAAGATTGGCATGATTCTGTCAAAAGTTATCTGCAAAATCATGTTAGTTCTATCATTTTGTCTCGGAGTGTACAACCTCACCTTGCATTCAGCTTCCAGTTCTTCTATAAAAAAGTGAGTCATAAAGTGAAAAAAATTTTTTGTCACGAACCAGAACTAATTGCAAAAAAATTCAAAAACAAGAACGATCTTTTCCAATATTTTCTATACAATTGCTCAGGTACACATCGAGCCCTGCATGTGAACTATTTTTCGGACAACTGAACAATCTGGTACAGTACCTCATTTAATCAGGATGCAGACATAGTTGCCAGGGGGGGGGGGAGTGAAAGAAAGACTGCGAACCAAGAGATAACCAAAATTTGACAATACACGTTGAGATTTTACTGCAAAGTTATTAGGCGTGATTTTTTAATTCGGGTACTCTGATTAGCTCAGAGAGTCGCCTACTTGCTTGTACTTGGGTAGAAAGTTGGTTAAGTTAGTTTGCACCGACTTCCGTGTATACGCAAAAAACTACAATATTAACTGCATGATTAATGAATTAGTAATAATTTATCAAGTATGTTTTTGTTTGCCTAAACACATCCTACCCCCC
>JAQIWH010004791.1:0-16066 GCA_034695005.1 Cryptops parisi
TTCCCCCCCCCCCTCCTTTTTCTACCCCCCTCCCTACTACTACCACTAGTAGTACCAACAACTTCCCACTCTTCCACGCATCCTTATCGAAAGAATTCTCTCTTTGCCAGCAGCGAGCGGAAAACGCCCACGCTCCACCGAGGTTCAATTGGATCGCGAGCGAGACATTCAATAATAGTTGGCACGTTAAAGAAAGGAAACCCAAAATGCCAACTTACGACAAGAAACGCTAATAGGTGCGTGTTGCCAATAACACTGCCACAGCCATCGGAGGCTACAAAACGGAAAACTTTCAAAACGTCGAGTTAACTCTACCTCCCCCCCCTATTTAAAATAAAAAAAAAATTTTGGACCCCTCACGATATCTGTTTCGAACATTAAAATAGTAAAAACGGTGAATGTTTGGTCGATACAATATAAACATTAACCAACACGGTAGGTATGTGGTGTTTAAGGGGCGCACCAACTGTCCGGAGGCTTGTCATTTAACGTCCACGAATGCATGTTATCTAACAACGTGATTAAAAATCAAATCAACCAGATTTGACTTCTTCAAAAACCTAAAGACGCAAAATTGAAGAGCCTGGTGTGAAATAGTGTTAAATTTACAATTTCAAAGAAAACGCGTTTAACTACCTGAACTTGCCTTGCTGTTTACGGGCTACTTCACATTTTTTGCAATAATATCTTTTTTTTTGTATATATTGCTGTTTTGCTCAAAATTATGTGCTAGGAAGATAGAATCGCACCTAACACATTCGAAAATGCTTCTAGGTCATTCTTTGACAAAAATGTTACTTAACACCCTTTTAAACCACCAAGCCCTTCAATTAGCTTATATTTTACCGATCCATTAACCAACATCAACGTGGTTATAAAACTTAGAAAACGTTCGTCATTTTGCCACGATAACGTCACGAAGTTAAGTAATGACAATTGCAATATGACAGAATTTATGTTGCATAATACTATTACAATCCATTTCATACGTCTTTCGAACATTATTATTTAATATACGATCCACGTGGTCCATCTTACAAAGACATACAACAAAACCACAAATAACAACAAATGAATCCATAAAATGAACATAGTTATTAAGCAATTTATCAAAATTTGTGTTTTTACATTCTAGATGTTCAATAACGGCCAATTTTCGAATTCGTATCAAACAGGACCGTTTTTAACTGGATTTAATTCTACTTGTCTTATTGAAAGCGAGTTACCAAATAAACAAGTAGGCGGATGTCGTTCAGTGAAGTGTCCACCAAGCCAAGGGAAAACATCAAAAAGGACAGATAATATAAAAAATACAAAAACAACAACGTGGGTGTGTTGCGAGTGAAAGTGAAGAGTGGCGGAGCGAGATGTTAGAAAAGCTTTTGGCACGACGGACGGAAGAAGACGAAAAGAGTGTCTCTTTTTCTCTCCCCAAAGGCAAGCGCGTGAATATTTCAAACCTCTTTCACAACAAAACAACCACCATCACCGATGCGGATTTTTGCATCTTCCTGCTTTTTTTTCCTTTTTCGTTGGCATCCGCTCACCCTTCTTCAACTCCTAACAACTGACCCATCGTGTTTTATGAATGCACTCTGAACAATGCACGTGGACAAAAGCGCCAACCTAAGTTTTCACTCCCACCCACGCGAAAAGTATATCATTCATCCTATAACTTTGATATTTTTTCTTTTTTTTTTGTTATTACCAATGTATTTTCGTATGATCCGCCATAATTCATTTAAATCATGTTATTTATAGCTTTTTTTTTTTGTCTTTTGTTTTTTTTTAACCCGACTCGATTGTTAGTTGGAGAACTGGGTACCTGTAAGAGGCTAAGCCGTTGGTACGCCATTTTCCCGAGTCTAATACCTTATTTCTAACTTGTATCATTTGTACTACTAATTCTCGAGAAATAAATCAATCAAATCAATCAAAAGACGAATCGAGGCAAAAAGCAGGCTGCGTGTTCAATACTAGATGAGCCGTAAGCTAATTTGATGCCAAAACGAAGCGGACTCTTCAAACTACCACTTTTTATCCTATCTCCTCCGAGGTTTTTGCGCAACGTCAAGGAACGAACAAAAAAAAAATAAACAAAACAAAAAAAAAATAAAATAAAATAAAGACAAAACACGTGCTGCAAATTTAACAACCTCGTCCAATCCCCGAGATTCGAGAATAAAATCACCGTTTCTGAAAAGAAATGATGAAAAAACAATGACGACTCGAGAAAAACGAGACGAAAGAATAACAGCAACAAGATAAAAACCCTCTAGGCTATCCCTTTATATGAATACAAGTAATTACTGAAAATAACACGTGGAAAATTATTTATTTATTTCTTATGCGTATCGTTTATTATTATTTATTTCCCAAAAAAACAAATTGTTTACAGAATGTAGTTTTAGCTCAAATGTGTCAAGTGTTTATTTGGATAGATCAGTTTTATACTCTCAACAACGAATGGCTGCTCACGCGATAAACCGTAGGCAGTAAACTATACATAAAAAAAATAATTTTTCTTTGTGTACAACAATGTGTAATGAATTAAAATATAAGTACAGTTTATCATCAGCAAACACTTTTCGAAAAAAAAACGGACCTTTGGTGTGACAAAATCTCAGAATTGACTGGACATTGATCCGTCTAAATTCGATACAAGAAAATGTTCCACGATCCCAGCCTATGTTCAAAATTTCAGCTTTGTAGGTCATTAGAACCCTACCTAAAAAAAAAGCTCAAAGATGTTGAATGACTTCAATCTCAGAATATGTTAAGGTTATAAAAAAAAAAGGAGTAGTGATTTCCAAACTTAGTCGCTTCTTCAACTGGCTAGAAACAGTTTATCCTAGGACATTTCTTGTATCTTTTTTTTAGGACTATACCTCTTATAAGTTCATCCCAGTAATCGTTTCGACCTTAATCCCCGAGACGACGATTCCTATTTTGTCTACGTAAACAAACAATTTCCATTCTCTCGGATGAATTTCTAATTTGGTAGCGGATGAAGCGTCTAAGAGAAAACGGTGGTAGATGAAACCCACGACCCTCTTCTAGTCTCCCACCCCCCACACCTCCTTTAGTTTACTACTAGAGGAATGGCAAACAGAGATGGCGGGAGAAAAAGGGGTAGGAAATGCAAAGGGATAAAAAAACCGTTTGGGAATGAAAAGTCTAGAGAACAACACCCTCCTCTTATTGCAACGATGCTGGGCACGACGACATCAGCGTCGTAATTAAAGCGTTGAATTATGACGGGAAGCTGGAGCACTGGTCAAACGGGGGCCCTCCAATTAAATATTTAAATTATGCGGCAGAAGCAGTATTTGCCAACGCCGTAAATCAGTTCGAGTCCAGAAAAGAAAGAAGAGAGAGAGAGAGAGAGGGAAGTGATGGAAGAGAAGAACAACGACGACAAAGAAGAAAATGCGCGTGAGTGTTGGGAAGCGGCAAAGAAGAGGAAACGAAGAAGTAGAAGACTGGAAACAACCCACCCACACACCCGTCCGAATAAAAGAGAAAGGGGGTGAAAGGGAGCTCGAGTTCTTGTTTACAAACGACGCTTAATTACAGAGCTGCCGCGTGCAGGACTCGTTTATAGCTCGCGAAGCCATTTTACAAGCAGTTTGGTGACGCGTCCGGGGGGAGGGAGAGGAAAAAGAGTTTTTGGGGGTGGGGAGAAAACGCGAAACGACAAACCTTTCCCCGCATCTGGCCATGAGACGAAAAATGACAATTCGGACCATGGAGGATGAAATCGTGCCGAAGGGGTGAAGAAACTGGCGAAACAGAACAATGGGAAAAAAAAAGAAGTCCCATTTCCATCCACCCCACATACCTCGTCCGTCTTTCTTATTTGTCTTCTACAGAAAGAAGGGTGGATCTATCGTCACCTTTTTCTCCAGCCAAAAATAAAATGCGTCGTCAGAGGTCCATTCCTCCGCCCCCCCGCAATGACTGCCTCGGTGTGTGCGAGACTCTAATGCTCTTCTCGTAATGGATTTGCGCAAAAACTTTTTAATCGTTTTTCACCACTCGATGCACGAGAGATATCAACTAAAACGGAAAACTCGTTCCATCGACCTATCCGAGTCCTAAACGACACGAGACGTAACAAGTACGGTACAGTAGAATTTTTTTAGTTCAACAAATCGCGAGTCCGACACGTCCAGTAATCCGACACTCGGTAGGTGAAAGGTACATGAAATTTTCGTTAAAAACAAAATGACGAGTTCCCAATTTTAGAACGAAAAAATGACAAGTTTCTTATGCAATGCGTTGATGAATTGCACATAGCTAACTAACTTCAGAGGTCTGACACCACGGGGGCAGGTTTTCTCGGGGTTCTCCCGTTTCCTCCTGCATCATAAAACCCTGTTCCATGTTTATCATCCTCATCATCGTTTCTGTATTTCTAATTTCAATGAAGTCTAAGGGGCCAAATGACATAGCTGTAAAGACAGTAGGTGCTCTCGTTAAACTCCAAGTACCTACCTAGCTAACTAACTTTTCTGTTGTACATAGGTTTTTTATTTTTTATTATGGTAGTTTGTACAGTACTCTGTATTGTGAGATTAGTTTTATTAAGTTATGTATTAACTAGTAGTTCTGTGAACAGTAGACCTCATTCCATCAACATTATTTAAAATAAATTTAGCCTGAATATATTTTAAAAAATAACACAATAAAAGAGCTTTCATAACAGATAAAGGATGCGACAAACCGCGTCTCATAACGTCTATAGATAGCAGTATACGTTCAATTCCCAACTAGCTCACTCACAAACTCACTCACAAGTGAAACTAATATGAAGCGTATAAAACAAACAAAAAACTTTGTTCGCTACTCAACCATGTTGAATCTTCTCACTTAACAGTATGCTCGGGTTCGTCATCCTCCACGTTCTGACTTGAAAACAGAAAAACTGTCATCATCGACAAAGTTAGCTCTACAGATTTCGATGTCGAGTAAACGGTTCTACTGTTCCGATCGGAACCGAGTTTATCATCGCCCCCAACTACCTCCACCAGCTGAAGAGTTAAGTGGGGGTAGGCCTCTCGGAGAACTAATCGTCTAGTAGTGAGAAGGGGGTGTTGTCAACTCGTGAGCAGAAATCTTGAACCGTGTTGGCCCCTACTTGGAAGCGCCATCTAGCGGTCGATGATGTTATCGGGTGCAAGCTGCGCCACGATTTATGTCCGGTTACCTGTCAATTTGCCACCGGGGAACGAACCGCCTTCCCATCACTCAGCCCCGGGCCAACACACTCCCCGTTTTCACACACCCGAATTCGAAAACGTGGTCTAATAAAGCCCACTTCGCTATAATATTCCTTTCTCATTCATCTCTTTATTCCTTACGAGTTTTTCCTAAGGAAAACTTTTCCTACGCTACTTTTTCTGCCTCCATATTTTTTTGTTCCACGCTTAAGGCGTAGGAGAGGTGACAATTTTCACCCTCAAATCCAACAACGCGATGAGGGGAGTGAAAAAAACTTCCATCTTTGCGAAAAGTAAGAAAGATGACGAGATAAATCGCTTTTGTGGTGGTTCGTGCCAATTAACGAAACCAGTATAAAAAAAAAATAAATGAAGAAAAAAAAGTCTTAAGTCAATTGAAAACATCTTCGGTTATTTTTTTATGGTAAAAGGGGGGGGGGGAACTCGGGAGTACGAAAAGAGGAAGTTTTTTTCCCAGCTCGACAAAATTCCACGTCGTGTTTGGGAAATTTGACTGTGGGTTTCTTTCATAGTACAAAACTTTTCTAGGGTCGGTCGAGATATTTTTTCCCCTTCCTAATTTCTTATCTTCTTATCGGTGTGGAATCACCGGTTAAAAATTATGAACTCGTTTTCTTGCGAACAATTCTGCGTTCTCCCCCTTTTTTTCTTCGTCTTACGACATTCACTTTACAAATTTTTCTTTTCACTTACTAATTTGGCATAAGGAAGAAAAATTCTCACCATTCCTGTCATCTATTCATGATTTTCTTTCCACTTCCCCTCGTTTCGCAACGGAAAGCGTCAACCTTTTGAAATTAATTACGCGTAACAAACTCGTGGACACCATACATACAAAGGCAGTATTCAATACAATGAATGTTAATAATCAATCCAGTTTAATTTAAGTCCATGCTACACTTTGATGCAAAATGTGACAATAAAACGGAATAATAAAAATAGTCATTCTGAATAACCCTGTACGCCTATATACCATAACACCATAACAACGTGAGAGTAAACAATCATATTCACGAGTGAATTAATGTTGCGAAGCAACATGAGTGAACAAGATTTAATTCTAGACTCCATGTGTTTACCATACTAGTTTGCCTAACAGTTCTGCAAGCATCGTTGTAGAAACTCCACAGTCACAATGCGTAATATGTCTCGAAATTAATTACAAAGCACCACTTTATTATTTCTAACCTTTGCTATAAAACTAGAATAAAAATAATGAAAAAAAGATAAATGATTATAATCATTAATTCAGTTTGTAATAATGAATAAAGTTGTAGAATGACCAAAACCCTTAACTAATGAGATAAAGTAAAAATTGCACAAAAAGTGTATCAACACGGGGTTTACTCTTAGTAAATAAATTTTACCTGTGTGTTTCTCTCTTCTATCGTTGTGGTGATAATTTATTGTTATTATCGAGTAAACTAGGTGGATTCAATGTAAAGTATAATGTAGGATTAGTATTTTCGTTTTGTGAAGACTCTTTTGGCCCTTTTGAAGCTGAATAAAAATCACCATAATAAATACAAGAAATGGATCCACAACATTATTTTAAATACCTTCTACACAGATTTGTGAATAATCCATAAGGTAGTTATAAAGCGGAACAGTAGAGCGGAGAATTTCGGATTTGTAAATAAACAACTAAATAAATCATTCCGCGAGTAGATATACCCAGCATACAATTTCGAACACGATAATACGATTGGTTCGAGCCAACCTGACAACTTGGAGAAATTAGTCAACGGAATAGGTAGGTGATCGCTTTCAAAAGTGAGAAACGAAATGGTTCGTGAAATATAGTTTAGAAAAGTGGTATCGTACTATTTACCAGAACAATGAAGTGGGGGCATCAACGGGCAAGCCACGAAACCATAACCACCCCAACCCCTCGAAAGCAGTTGTTACGATGGGTTTCCCGCTCTCGCTTCAAGAGGAGAAGTTAATGAGAAACGCTAACAACCACCGATAACCGAGTTAATTATATTAAAACTCTAACCAATTATAATAATGAATGCTACGACGTCTGTCATTCTGGTTGAGAAATGGTTGTTGCGCGATGTTGGCTACCGATGACCCTTTCTATCTCACTCTCCCTCGCTCTCCCCCTTCTCATAGTCCATCCCCTACCTTGTCGGGTCCACGTGCGAAACGCATTTCCATTTCCCACATGCATGATTTGAATCGAGCAGATTCGCAATTATCAGCGAGCTTAACGCGGATGACGGGATGAGAATTAAAACGATTTCGCGAGGTGGACGGGGGCTAAACCACCCACTCACCCGTCACCTTCTTACACTCAGGGTCAACCCAGTTTGGCTTTCTATCAATTTTCATCCATAATAATTTTCTCCGCAACAACGTTCTGTTTCGGACAGAACGGCCTATGGAAATGATGCCGATCGAACCAAACTCCGTAAAAGTTGTAACATTTCATAATAAACTATAAAAGGATAGAAAATCGTCTCATTGATCAATCTGGGAAATCGCAATCTCTACCGTGTAACTCAAATGTTACAAATATACCATAAATGACAATTTATCCCGTGGTGACGACGACGGTGCCCGATTCGACCGAGCTGACTCCTCGATCGGTTTGGAGCGCTCGGATACCATATAAAAGATTTTCTTTTATCTCATCGCTGGTGAGAAAAGAGAAAAAATGAAGAACGAAGATGGTAAAAGAGGAAATGCACGAAGAAACGAATCGACGGGTGGGGAGGGGGGGAGTCTTCGGTACTCATTCGTACCGAGTAGTACGTACCGGTGAGGCGTTGTTGCGCGACGACACTATTTGGACGAGGGTTGCGAAAACGGTAATTGGATTTGGCGCGTGCTCGGGGCCGAGGCAAGTTGGTGGCTCCGATGAAGACTTAAACCCATCCGGGTGTTCATTAGGGGTATTAGTTAATCAGCGCCTATAAGGCGCGTGGGTAGTCGAGCTTCGCCGTTGCCCGGATCGCTGGGGTACAATAGCTTCCCGTTTGATCTGGCGCACGCCCGACCCGCGCCAACAATTATTGGTAATAAATGTGCAAATTTTAATTGGACACATCCATAACCCTTTGGTCCCTGTAGGGATGACCCGCCTCGCCGTTGCCGCTGCCGACTTCGTTTCCTCCTCGACAGAAATGCAATAAAGCTTCGCGATCCCATCGCAACTCGACGGTGCTCTTGCCGCCGCTACTTGTGCCGTTGCCTCGTGTTTCTACCCTACTACCACTACCATTACTACTACTCCTGCTGCTACCCCTCCTTCTTCTTCTCCAACTGATGCTGTGCATCCATCCCTATCATCCCCTATATACCTACCTCTACTCTCTCTCTCTCTCTCTCGCTCGCTACCCCACTTTTCGGTGTGTCTCCGTCGTTTCCCGGGGCACTTACCCCCTCTCGGCTCGTGCACCACTTCTTCTCCATCTTCTTGCTTTTAACTCCCCTTTTCTCTTCGTCCAACTCCCACCCCCTTGCGCTAACTGACCAAGAGGGACGCCACTCCCCCACCCCCTCGAGCCTGCTTCGGTCGTTTTCCGATGAGCTCCCCCTGCGCGAAGCGGCGAAGAAGCGGCGAAGACGGACCGAGCACCGCAGTAATCAATGCCTCATCTGAATAATTAAAATAATTAGCGAAGAGGTCCCTTCGATGGCGGCCCAGAATCCACCGCTCCAGCCAAAGAATCACCCCCTCCCCCACCCCCGCACGCGAAAATCAGCAGAAGCAGCAGAGATAACGAGAGCGGATCAAAGAAGACGAAGGATAGAAGAAGAACAAGAAGAAGAAGAGAAAAGAGAAATACAAGAAGAAAAAGTCGTGAGAACCGAGGACATGGAACGAATGCGAACCAACAGCCAATGGCATCATCGGCAATGCCCGCATCGACAAAACGATGCAGCCCAGATGAAAACGGTTTACTAATGAAACAATTACAAACAAAAAATACATTCAAACATTTTTCCTTCGTTTAATGGGGTGTTCTTGCTTGTCCATTAGACACGCGTCGCTACGTCAATATTTGGTGAAATTCTTCGCAGCGAATACAGATTTCTAGCTCGAAAAACAATCGACCAGACAAAGGTGGGTAAAAAAATAAGAATCGAAGAATCTGCGTTCGTTTCGTTTAGCACGAAATGTATAGCACACTTCTTTCTGTTTTATCTCTACCTAAGCGACCCACAAGTAAAAGTGTGACAATGACCAAAAGTGGTCACGTTCAAATGACGCTGTTTTTCCATGGCTAGCAAGAAATAAATTGAGACGTTGGACGGAAAAAAGATGTAAATCCACTTATGTCGTTATTCCTTACAATACGTATATTGAATCGTTTTAGACCAGTCTGTAGCATAAAGACATTGGGTTGCCTATAATTTGCATTTTCCGACTTTTTTTGAGCAAGAATATAGAACGCGACTATTGTAAATCTGAAATTTTTTTGTGATTTCTTTCTTTTTGTCGCTTCACTTCCTGGTTGTTTCACTCGCTCGTTTCACTTCCAAAACAATGGAAAAGATACTGATCGTTTAAAAAACAATGTAAATGCATTTATAAATTAGCAAGATATTGAACAACGGCACGATTGCATTTTCAAATTAGCCCGTAACTCGTCGAGCCCTGTCAACTAAAGTTAACAGATTTTTTTTTAGCAAAAATTGTTCATTTTCCTTCCATAAATATACAGTTGACATGAATTTTTGTTTAATCTTAAAGGTGCCAGAAGTTTTTGTCCTTTTTCTCAAAACTACATTTTTTTTAATTACGCCGTTATTCCACCCAACTAATCAATTCATTAGGATTGGAATAAAGCAAATAATAATAATAATGATAATAATAATAATAATTAAATAGCAAAGCATGTGAACAAATTTCCGCCATTCGGACGGCCTATTAATATTATTGGATAACATTCGAGTCAGGAAAGGACACACGACGACGACGACGGTTATTTCAACACCGGTTCTTTCGTTCTTCCATCATCATCTCCATTCATCCATCAAAAGCCAACGCACGCGCTCTCTCGCTCTTATGCTATCCGGCCGCCACAAAGGTTTCTCGTCGCCCCACCGTGGCATTTCTAACGCCCCCGCATCCCTCCCCGCCATCGTAGATTCACCCCCCTTAACTCCTCCCTCGGCAGACGATCGTTCTGATTTTGATTAAAGTTTCCTGAAAATGATGATAATCCCGCCACCCCGCCATCGATATGATGAATGTTTCATCAACGCCGCCGCCACCAAGCGAAGAAGGGGGTGTAAACGACGAGGGATGTAAATCACGAGCAACGTCCCCCCCACCCTTCCCTTAAGAAGATGCTTCCGACGCCCGACTTAATGAAAGGAGGTAATCTATCGCTTAACGCTTCGATGACGTATTGGGATCGGATTTAGACAAGAAAACAATCTTGATAAATGACCGTCTTCGAACGAAGAGAATGTGAGGGGAGAAAAAGTGATATTAGGTTCGACAGAAAGGGATCACGATGCGAACCCCATCGACCGAATAAACTCATCGTCTAAGTTTCCAACTACACCCACGGAAAAAAAAATATAATAATCAATTCAAAAAGCTTCTCGTCTTTCTCCATTGACTAGAAAAGAAACTCATCCCGAGCTTCACCTGACATTTTCCGGACCCATCTCCAGTTTGCAAACTTGATGAAAACAACATTGCCATTTGGCTCGAGCGAAAAGAACCGAAAGAGTTGCCAGCCCCCTATAGTACTACCACCTTGAACTTAATCCTCGTTTTCTCTCTCTTGACCGTCGTCTTCGTCGTCATCTTGTTTGACCCTTCGGTCGTGGTGTCCATTAAGCGGAGGAAAAACAAGCCCAAGGGGAAACTGATGATCAAGTATCGTCTATCCGATCTCCTCGTGGATTCGAATCCTTTCGTCGTGTTTTATCCCCCTCCCCCCTCAACCAACACGCCACCCACCCCTCCTTTTACGCTCTGACAAAAGACGGCGAAGCGTGAACCGCCCGCACTCATTAAAACCGAAATGCTAATGATATCATAGATCACATTATGACGATAATTGACAGAGAGGTATTAAATTTGTTTGTTTTAATGAATCCCGAAGATGATTCGATCCTGAAGCGGAGCGCCTACGCTCAGCCACGATGGGGGTCCCCCTCCTACTCTCTTTCACTCCCCCTCTACTTTTGCTTATTCCCTTATCACCCCCTCCCTCCGAAAAAGACAAAGAAAAACGTTCGATAGGGGAGAAAATATTCGAATTTTTCGCATCAAGTTTTAAACAATAAATTTTGCGGTACATTTTATCAAAACACCGTATGAGCAGCGGTTAGACGAAATGAACACACACACATTTCACAAAAAACACAACAAAAATGGCGTTCGATGAATGTCGTAGACTCCCGTTTCGGTAACTCACCGCGTTTAAATGTGAAAAACGAGTTAGTCCAACTCGACCCCAAAGTCGAACAAATCGCATGAGCGCTTCGGGAGTTCCGCCAATGGTTGCAAAAATAACAAAAGAAGAAAGAGGGTGTGCCCTTATAAGATGCGGGGGTGGGCCCACGCCAACGAGCATTTCCGAAACGGTCCCAAACACCCGTTTCGCAGCTGGAGCTAATGAAATATTTACGACGCCGACGCCTTTGTTTTGTCACTCGCGTCGCACCTCCTACGGAGTACGAGGCGGAAGATTATGCAGCAGCAGTAGTCGTCGTCGTCGTATTACCCCCACACATTCTACACGGCTCTCCTCCGGATACAACGCGGGTACGAATTAAGAAGCTCCACCCACGCACCAGCAAACAGCTAGAACTGACGGCGATGTATAAGCGTCTCGACTGTCTCCTTTTCCCTCACACCTCCCAACCTTTTTTTTTTCCTTTTTGCTAGTCTTCTCATTTTCCAGGAAATCTCCAAAGTTCCCGGCCCATGCAGGGTTTAATCAGGAAATGCACGTTAGGTGGCATCCGCTGACTACAAATCCCGGAGAACGGATTTACCAAAAGCACCAACAACCGAGACAGCCGAATAAGCGAGTGAGAGAGAAAAAAAAATTATAAATCATGCATCAGACGGTGAAACTTAGCAGTAAGAGTAGTTTACAGTCAAAATAAGACATTTCAACTGTGCGAATGTTTAACGCCTGTTGCAAGCTGTTCGATAAGAAAAATCTAAACAACAGACGGGAAAGTTGATCACATTTTCATCACTTTCTAAACATTTATCCAGTAGTCAGGTTCGTAATGAGCAACTGCTTTCGACTTTTTTTTTATATTAATAATCCCATCGATGGAATCTGGTTGGTCCAAAAGAGGAAAACCATGGCGGCTACCGACAAGATGACGGATGAAACAAAACCAAATCCGAAGAGAGTTATCGCCGTTTAATAGAGCGAACCAAGCAGCACGCGTTACCGGTTAAATTCGCATTAGCTCCACGATGAGGTGGTGGCATCGACGCCGAGCTAGTTAGACTAGGCGAGTGCAGTAGTTAGCGGGTTAATTATTTTCACTCGTCATTAGTTGAATGATGTGCGGTTGACCGGAACGTCATTGGCCATCGGCGGTGGTCGTGTCCCGGGGGTCGGTGGCCAAAGAGGTACTAGCCCTCACCGCCCCTCCCCCTCCCTCACACCATCACGCGCACGGCCCAAAGGGTGGACGCCGAGAAAGAGGGACGAGTTGAGCACCTATTAATTGGACGCTCCGTACTCATGAATTATTCACGTGATCGCGCTCGCTAACTTGGTCAAACCTTAGTCACTCCATCGGAAGAAGAAATCTTTCCTACGACTCAATACTGGATTCTAGCTGTCCCCGGATAAAAAATATATATATATAAAAAAAAATCAACCCATTTTAGAAACTGGAAAAAACGCGTCTTATCATTTGGATAGTCTTAAACCATAGTGAACTAACTCACGTTTTACAGTTTCTGAGTTAAAACATGAAATAATTCCACTAAGTCATTATCTAGGCATAGACTAAAAAATTATATCGCTGGACCAATTAGAGATACGGTAGTTACACAGCACCATAAACCAATCGGAACAACATGCAACCTTATGGACAAACCACACGTGAAATCATCGTTTTCACAAATTGAAGTTTTTCGACTTAGTTGGGTATGCCGTATAGTTTAAGACGATCCATTTATAAGTTTATAGTTCACAGTTGAGAATGAATTTAACCAGCTCTCTTTTCAGGACACTATAATGTGATATCGGATGCAAATGATCAATGTTTGCGGTAAACGCGTGTAGATGAACCAGCGACCAAAACCGACACTTAAGCGAACTAATAGTCTCGCCTTTCGTTAAAGACCTTGCTAGCAACGCCATTGCAGTGACGATAGTAAGTAGCACCTTTCCGGTAGGGGTCCTCTCATTTTGATCCATTCCGAGGGGAATGAGCGCCTCACTCACTAACGCAGCCTCGGATGCCTCAATTAAAAGGAAACTCTTAAGAAGTTTGGTGGCGAGATAAAATGGAGGCCGAAGGAGAAGTGGAGGAGCCTTTTCATTAATTCGCAACTTATTACGACTCGAAGCAGCACAATACAGCTGAGCGTTTAGTGCCTCCCCCACCCCTTCTCTTGGCAGCCTCGTTCTCGTCTTGGACGGCCGCATCCTGAATTAGTGTCCGGCTTATGACGGGGCTATTGATAAAGCTATCGCTGGACTCGAGTAGTATAGCACTAGCCTACGACGACCAGTGCTTGGTAGTAGTGGAGGTGATGGTGGTGGTGCTAGTAGTGGAGGTGGTGGTGGTAGTGGTAGTAGTAGTAGTAGTAGTAGCAGTAGCTATGGTGGCTGTTGTTGTTGTTCTCCTCCCTTTGGTAGTGGCGCATGCGCGAGGAAGCTACGGGCAAAGATTTAAAGCAACCCGAGCGATTAAAGCACGGCCTCGATTCTACGGCTTAAGACGACCATCATTTTCGTTATTAGATTGGGTCCCATAAACAGAAACGAGGCGGGGGCTAATGAAAGAGTGGGCGCGAGGGTGTTGGGGGTGGGGGGCGATTAGGACGCTCTCGTGCCCGGTCGTTGGCCACTTTTATGGGGTCCGGCGGACAGTCCTGAAAGCGTGGGCGGCGACACAGATAGCGGTCTAATGTCCGACGAAACAAGGCACAAATCAGGTGAACAGAGAGAACAACATGGCCATTAACAACGAACCAAGGGGAAACGTAATGGCGTGCCCAACCTTGCTGCGCGGATCGGATAAGCACAAGACGCGTTCGGATTGGCGACTGATTATAAACAGCAACAATAACATAACAACAACAGGAGCAGCAGCAACAACAACGACGACGACGACAAGTACAACAGCCACCACTAACAACGACAACGATGGTCGAGAAAAGAAGACGAGAGGGAGGAGGCGGACCGAGCTGAAAAGCGAAACAACGAAAGACACTCTTTTCCACCGTCAACTTTTCACACCCTTTCATGGCTACTGGCAGTGAATACGTTAAAACTTCTAATCTGAACCAATGAAAAGGTTGTTCACCGAGCCCTTCGACTAGCTGGTAGGTATTAAACATTACCCCCGGGCTATGGAGAGTCGAAGAGTGAAGATGAAAACGCGCGTTAAGATGGTGGTTGAAACAGTGAGAGATGGTGGAAGGACAATCGAGACCAACGCCATATCCAAGGTCGATTTCGATGAGAGACAGACAGTTAAAGTTGACATCTACTCTACACGCAACGTCCCATCAAAGATCGTATTCGAGAGAACAAAGTGGACATAAAGTTGTGTATATATGTATCAGTTGTAGATATATTTGTTTCAGTTGTTTTCTGTATGTTGTTTCCACTTGTGTAGTCATGTATACTGTATTGTGGGACTTAGTCCTGTTCTTAAATAAATAAATAAATAAATTGATAAATAAAATAATCTATTCACTCCTATTTACCATTCTTTTTTACAGACTGAGCCAGCTAAAACTTTCCACGTGGCATTATCGTACAATCATTCTCAAAATGTTGCTCTTGGTTTCATCGTAATAAAAAATGAGATCAAACATAGCTAAACAAGTTCCTTCCTTGATTTTGTTCCTCGGAAATGGCAACGAGAAAAGATAGAGAAAAAAACTTGAAAAAGCAAAGAACGAGATAGAGAGTGAAGTTGTTGGCTACGAGTCGTAAAATTCTCAGGATTTCGAGACCGATGCATTATGAATGCCGAACAAGGCAAACTTTTGCACTATCGGGAGAGAGGGGGATGGTCACCCAGACACCCTCCACCCCAGTTTCTCTTTGGCTATAATTATATCGAGACGAAGATAATGAAGGCGAGCGAGAGAAAGCAAGGGGGAGGGGAGGAGGAGGCCGAGAAGAAATCAGTGTGGCGGTGGGTGGGTAGAGGTGGGTATCAAGGGAGGGGGAAAGTCCGAGGCAACGGGTGGAAAAGGTGGGTCTGCTGTAGTGAGAGGTAGTGGTGGTGGTGGAAGAAGAAGAAATCAGCCGATCCACTCTTTTAGGCTCCTAACCGGGCAATAGCGCGTGCGTGCTAAAATATTAAGGCCTCTCCTGATGGCTCTATTTGCACAAGAGCGGCAAAGAGATAGAGTGGTGGCGAGGGTGCTACGTGGGTGGGTGGGTGAGTTGAGTAAGAACGAACAAGAAGAAGAAGAAGAAGGGGAGCGGGAGAAAGGAAGCTGCTACTGACTGACCAATAACACGATGCAATGCAAAAGAGCTGCCGGCGCCTCCACCCCCACCGCGTGTCGCCGAGGCAACGCCACCATTTTTAAGCGGAGATAACGGGTGCGGGTGCTACGACGACTACTACTACTACCACTACTACTACTTTTGCTGCTGGTAGTAGTGCCTCTTTCTCTTTTGCTC
>JAQIWH010004792.1:0-16066 GCA_034695005.1 Cryptops parisi
TATACGCAAAAAAAAACAACCACCCTGTACAGTGATGACAACAACGTTGACTAGTACTGTATGATGAACAATGAAGATAAAAGTGCTGCATACGTTCTGAAGATTAGTCTTCCGCAAATAATCTCCCCTGCCGACGTTATACGAGAACCTAAGGACGCGCTTATAGCGAGCAAGTAACTGCCCCCTGTCTTAATGATCCAAGATTGCCATTTCTCCCTTTCTCCCCTAGTTTTTAAATACAAAAACCCCGATTCTTAGATGTGGACGACACTTGTCAGATTATAGAGGTTCAAGTGCATTATGTAATGCTGGTGAGTAAAAATCAAAAAATATATGAAATCATGCAATAATCCTATTACACACAGATAACAAGCATGCAAGTTAGTGCATCAAAATTGTAAACAAAAATTTACATATGTTAAAAGCATGCAAATGAAATAAGTAAACAACAACACAAAAAAAGAAGCTGCCATATTAATTGCTAGGTGACGTTTCGCATTTTCACCACAATGAAAACGCATGTCTTATTAACATTTGTGTATCTTCAACCAGTCAAGTCAAGTTTCACGCACGGTAAATGCCATCGGACCGGTGAAACACACGTTAAAACGAAAACGGGTCTGACAAATACACCGCCAGTTCTTAAGGCGCGAACGTGTTAACTATGCTGCTGATTAATGAGATGCCAATGTGTCCCAAATGACTGCCTATGCATTCCCACCTATTTTCGGTTTGCAGTTCGACTTCCCGCTGCAACGCGTCGTCCAGCATGCTCTGCAGCACTTGCAACTGCTCCTCTTGGTTCCCCTCGCGATTCAACTTGAGAATCTCGTTCTCGTGCTGAAGACGAATTAACTTCTCTCTGCATCATCCAAACAAAGAGAGCGTTAACACAACTGAAATTTGTAGTAGCCAACGAACGTCGAGGTGAATCACACTTACTTGATCCCGGGAGGAATCGCTTCCAACAGTTCCGTTTCAGATCCAGCACTGCTCGGTTGAGTGCTTTTCGTCGGTGACATGTTGGCGTTTTCTGAAACAAAACAAAATATCGACATGATATAACTACCTATTAATACAGTGGAATCCGGTAATTATAATCACGGATAACGTCATCAATCGGATATTGTGATCATAATCAGTCGGTTCCGACACCGATGTTTTGTCATTCATTGTTGTTTTCAAAGCCAAAGTGATCATAATAACCGGACTGTACTACTAATTTTCATTTAAATGAAAATGAGTCAATCTCACCAATTTGTAGTTGCGTCAATCGCAATTCTTCGTTGGTTTCTTTCAACGCTTCTCGTTCTGTCACCAGTCTCTAAAACATTGTTGATACAATAAAACACAATCAATATGAAATAACTACTCTAAAAAAATATAAAACCCTAGATATAAAAAGCCGCACATCTTTTTCACGTTGCAATGCTTCCATTCGTTCGACCAGTTTCTTGTTTTCAAACTCGGATTTGTCCGATTTCTTCGTCTCCTCTGAAAGCTTGTTGTGCAATTCTTGCACTTGTTTCTTGTACATTTCTACGTGCGTCTTTAACGAACCCCCTCGTTTCACCTCCTGACGAAGACAGAAAAAAACACCAAGCTTGTTTTTATACAATTTGTGTATTTCATAGTTGATACCCGTCTACGAAGCTGTTCAAATTCACCTCTTCGAGTTCCAAGTTGGTACGCATGTACTGCATGTTTTTCTCCTCCAGAAGTTTGACTTGCCGTCTCAGATCACTCAAATCCTCTGTAAAGTAGCGTCACAATGAAGTACATTTCTTATGATAAAAAGTTTGCTTTATATACAGGATATTCCTAAAAAATCTAGATCCAATTTCAACCACAAATGTTAAGCATCAAAACATTTGCAAATCCATGTTTATATTCCATATAAACATGGGTTCAAAAACGCATACCTACAGTAATTGAGACAATAGGCTTATGCAATTAAGCGACTTCACTCTGTGCCATTTCAGAATGGAAGCATTGAGAGCGGACCTCTGTTTACATCCGTGGTTCAAGTTGGACAAGACGTTTCAGGAACACCCTGTATAGTAGTTATTCCATCTTACCCAATCTCTTTTTGTAGGTTTCTATTGTCGATTCATATTTTGACTAATAAAGCAAATAAAATCTTCATCAGTGAAATTCCATTGATGTAACAGTACGGTGCGAAGGACAACAAATACGAACCACTTTCTCTGCCGTTTCTCGAAGAACGTCGATCTCGTCTTTTAATATTCGGGCTTCTTCAGCAATCTTTTGAAGATCTTCATTCTGCGATAAAAATCATACATTTTTATTCCACTTTAATAATTTTTCAACTATTTCTAGTTTGTTTTTTTCATCAAAAAAAAAAAGATATAATTACTTTGAGCTGTAGGTCACCAACGGTCTTGTCAGCTTCGTCAACCTTTAACCGCAGTTCATCCCGAGCTAAAATAAACAAAAAAATACATCGTTGTACGGTAGTAAACATTACTCCCGATGAATGGATAATTAAACCACTACTACACATTATTACCAGTTTCCATTTTATACAATTCGTCTTGTAAGTGGTCGTTTTGCTGTTGCAGTTGGGCATGACGTTTTCCTGCTGCCGAACTAAAACCATACAAATTCTAATTTGCAATCAAACTCCACAAACAGTCTATTGCAACAAGAACCTTATTAATCTAACTACATTAATACAGTAGCCTATTATCTATACTGGATTAAACAAAATATCAACATAGACTATATGAAGCCAGATTAAAGAAACATTAAAAGCATTTTTCTATACTCACTTCAAATCATCCAGACCCTCAAAATGTGATATTTTTTGCGTAAGCTTTTCATTTTCGACCTGCAGACTTACTTTATCTTCTTGTAACATAGCCACCTTGAAAAAAAAGCTCACGAATTACTTAATATAATCAATTAGGATTAACATAATATAATTGTCTGATTACATATTATATTTCTAGTTGTGTACCAGTCAACAATGACAAATGCTAAAATTGTTGCGTTTCTATTATTATTATTATTATTATTATTATTTAGTGACCAGTTACAGTGGAATCCGGTTATTATAATCACAAATAATGTTTTTCAATTGGCTATTGTTATCATAATCAGTCGGTTCCAAAACACCCTTCAGTGTATTTTTATTCATTGTTATCAGCCGGTTATTGTTATCAAAATGCACTAGGCCCAAAGTGATCATAATAACCGGGTTCTACTGGACTAACAACAAAGAGCGTTGTTATATTCACTCACACACACACAGAGCTGGAAAAACCGTATAGGAGATGTACCTAACACAACACAATGTAACACTATTAACGTTCATCAAACTATTAACACATTAACCTTTGATTACCTGTATATCTAATTCGTGGCATCGTTGCGTTATGTGTTCCTTAGCTTCTGTTGCAGCCTGAAGATCCTCCATCAAACGTTTCAACTATTTAGTAGTAATACAAAAAATAGTTAGCATTCTAATAATACAATTTTATATGATATAATAAAATAAAACTATAAAAGAACAAAAAAATATAATATAATTAATAATTATTAGTGACAAACCTGTTCTCCAACTTCAGGTACATTTTCGCCCGGCGGTGTGAGGTCGGTCATCAGTTCTTGTATGACGTTCATCACAACATGCTGAACAGCTTCTTCCATTCCCATTATGATTTCAATGTATTCTATTGAATATGTAAAAATATTGTAATTGCTGATCAAGTTATGAAGATTAGCTTTAAAAAAAAACGTTTAGTACCTTGCTTGTGATCACAGTTGACAGCACACCCTAACACAAGTTGTAAAAGCCTTCCGAGTTCTTCCGCATTGTAATGTTCAGCTGTTTCGTTGTGACAAACGAAACAGATGATGTAACAAATTGTGCAAAAATTGTTTGATTTTTAGATCACAAATTACTTCTTCAACCTACCAATAGCATTTAAATCAGGTAATTTAAATTCTGATATTGCTTGCCCAAGTACCTGAAACAACGAATGATAAAGAAACACGAGTTTCAGTAAAATACATAATTTCAATAAGCACTTCCTAAAAGATAAAAGACAAATTCTCACTTCTTGATAATAATCAACAACGCCCTTCAATATCTTCTTCAAATTGCTCACCTATTAAATGAGAAAACAAAATCAGCAAACAAAACAACAAAAACACTGATACTAATCTAAGGCCAATGAGACTTTAGGGCATACTTTCAATCGCCAATTATTCACAACATCAGTCTTGATCTTCGACAGCCAGAAGGAATCGAATAAGTCCGGTAAACTATTCATAAAATAACACCCATTCGACAATTATACTTAACGAGTCTATCGATCAACTTAGAAAGATTGGATACAAGATAAAACACAAACATTTGAGCGAGGACGTGTGCAATGGCAACTCCATCTGATAATTCCTTAACCGTTGAATGTGGCGCTGAAACTTCAAACGTTTGTATCTGAAAATAAAATATCAGAAACCCAATTAAACGGGACATGCCACAAAGATGTGTCATTAAGATACCACTTGTGGGTTTGCATGGTGTGTGGAGTTAGTACAGTGACTAGCACCACAAATCGCGTTTACCATGCAAACACACAAATACCGTAATATGAATTTTAATATTGGCTTCAGTCATTAACTAATTCATTGGTTACTTAGTAACCTGTCAATATTCAAAAAAAAAAAAAAATTCCATTATTTGAGAAAATAAAATTAAATTCAAAAACAACAAAAAAATAAGTTCAAGTTCTTAAGTATGTCAAAACAGCAATTTGTTGCCTACTGACACTGTAGAAATTATATTCGACATGCATCATAGCACCAAATTTCCATTTGCATTATGGCCTATAACCGGAAAGCTTGTCATTTCGGATGGTTATTCAAACATTGCCGAATTACAGAGGTTCAATTGAACTGCAATTCCTGTCCTATCCATTGAGTCAATACATGAACATTCTCATATATAAAGTTGCAATATATCAGATACTGTCACAGAGATTATGAACAAATTCGAATATCAAATCACTCAAAAAATAATAATAATAATAATAATAATAATAATAATAATCATAATAATAATAAACTCACAGTGAACATTAAAGTCCTTCAGCACAAGAGTTCAGCTTCAAGTAATAACAGGAAGAATTACAAGAAGAAAAGAAATAGCTAATTGTCCAATTGGTGAGAAGATATTGTTGTAGAAGTAAATAATCCATTCATTGTTTTTATATTATATAACAAATACTTGTACTTCCACGTATGTCAGAGATTGATTCGTTTATTTGAGAGAAGAGGAACTTAATATATAATATATAATAGAGAGAGAGAGAGCAATTTTTATTTTTCAATGACAGTTCATTACGAGTTTATTTTGCAATTTGCACAATAGGTTAAGAAGCTCAATGTACGATGGTCACCAACCAACCAACTTCCTTATGCAAATTCTTTCATTTGATTCACTTTCCACACCGATTCAAAGACATAATCAGGAGAGCTGTGCAGATATAAATACGATAACAACACGACTTACCCATTTAATCAAGCTTTCACAACGATTACTCGACATATTTCGTCCTAATTTGTCAAGAAACTAGTAGCCAACTCATTTGGTAAACATTACACCCAAGGAACCATGACCCTATGGAAATAAGAAAAACAAAACAAGTGTGACGTCACGTCAGAGAACCTGACGTCAAAATCACGAGCAAGCCCAATGCGAGCTTTTCCAAATATTAAATTAATAATTTAATATTTCAAAAATTACGATATTTTTTATGAAAAATATTATTTATCAAAAAAACAAACACTTTAAAAAACTTGCATGCAGCTTTTTTCGCTTATAAGCGCTAACAAGTTGTTCACGTTGCAGCAGTTAGCGCTTACAAGTAGACGTGACATCATCGCGAAGGCCACCACTTCTGTTTTCAAACGCTCACTCAAACTTTTTCTTGTAAAAACTTGGAAGCTTGTAACGCTTCTTAGCGCTCACACGCGAAAGTAAACGGTACTTTTAAGCGTGAGCGAAGTTAGCGAAAAATGCTGCATCGTAAACTTAGCCAATGACGTCTTCTACGGATGCTCAAAGATGAGACGTCAATGACATCAAGTTCTGAATTCTTTTGCTAAAAAAGTTTTAAAAAAAATTAAAATTGAATTATTAAACTTTTATTTAAGTATTTTTAAGAGTTACAAAATATTAATTTGTTTCATTTATTAAAGTTTTAAAAAGCAATATTACAAAAAAAATAATAAATAGAATCATTATAATGAAACCAAAACATATAAAGGTAAAAATAAGCAGATGGGGAAAGCCTTCTCTCACGTCATGTTGCTTCAATGCGCATGCGCCTTGAATTGAACTTAAATTTAGCAACCATGACGTAGGAGTGGGTTCTCCCCATCTAGTAAAAAATGTTAACTTCCTGCAAAGGGACGCACCGGTTGCTTATTAGGGTTGAATAACGAAAATTTAACCAAAAATAATGTTTAGTTTATATTAATAGGAACAACATGGATAATGAATCCCTGATTGTTGGAGTCGGAGATGAAGTTTTATGGGGACTAGTAGCTTTAGTCGTCGTTTTATTACCACTGATAATCTTTGGCATCATCAGGTGAGAAATGCGATGATGTATTATGAAATGAAGAAAGTAGTTAAAAAACTTATTTTCCTTATAACAAAATAAACGTTGTCGAGAAAACAAAGTGAATTTTGCAACGTCACCTTGTATGACCGTCCACGGGATGACGAGAGTTATAATCACAAAAGTCGAATTATGCAATCACAACAGCTGACTGCTTTGCCACTAAACATGGTACTACTGTATATAGTATTACCATGCACTAACCAACGTCGAAACATTAGCTCTTCTTAAGGTCAACAACCTCCCAAATTTCTAGGATACATTCTGCCCACGACAGATGATTTCTGTAAAGTTGGGCGAAAACTGTGTGAATGGATGACATATAAAACCAATGTCCATATTGCAGGTGGCGTACGCGGTTCAATCAAACGATACACCCCGACAGTCAACAGTCGGTCGAGGACACTCGGTCGCAGTTACCTCGAAGGCAGCGCATCGATATGGTGCGGACGAGGAGTCGTCACGACGCGGACGCACAATGCCCCATCTGTTTAGGAGAACCCAGGTTCGCTACTGAAACAAACTGTGGTCATATGTTCTGCGGTGAGTAAGACGTCCAATAAATAGTGCCTTTGTTGTTTTAGGTTGAAATTTGTAGCAAAATAATGTAAGACGTGGTTTGGCCTGTAGGTGAATGCATGGTAACTTATTGGCGTCACGGTGCCTGGTTGGGTGCGGTTCGATGTCCAGTTTGTAGGCAGCAGGTAACCGACGCATTCGATTAGTGCAACGTCTTTCGGTCGTTCCATGTTGTTCTATGGGTCTTTTTGCTTTGCATGTCGTAGGTTACAATTCTGCTGCAATGTTTCACGGAACGTGAACAGAACTCGACCGAGGCAGAGGATGTTGAAGAAAGGCATAAGCTCAATGATGAAATCAACAACTACAACCGAAGGTTTTCAGGTGAACCACGACCTGTAAGTATTTGCTTTATCAAAGCGTATTTTTTCTCCCTAATAAAACATATTTAATCACCAGTAAAAAAAAAATTATTGAAAGTAAAAGTGTTTACAGTATACTGACTTGGTAGACCATTTATACACCCCACAACGTTTCACCTTCCTCCTAGAGGTTTCATCAGGCTGGAAATGCCCTTTTATCTTGGACGTTTTAATCATTTATCGTAGTTGACTTTCCTTGTTCACCTTGATTTTTCACACATTATTTCACCATTTCATTTTTGACCTCTCTGCTACCATATTTTGTCAACGATTTATTGACTTGACAGATGACATGTCAACCAGAGGGCTCCGGATTTAAAAATTGAAATACTAATAATTGTTGGATTCAAAGTAATTTTTTATATTCAACAGGAAACACAATGAAAACAATGATACAGTTTTCAGTGAATGTTCATCTCATCCTTTGACACAGGAAATTGTATTTAAATAGATTCAATGACAATAGTTATTCCAATATTGTATATTTAAATAGACTCAATGTCATTAGTTATTGCACTATATGTTCCATAGCAAATTCTATTTGTATCCATTGGATTCTTAAGTTAAACCACAATAATACTTGCATTCAACAATGCTCAGGCACCACTCTCCCTCTCTCTTTATGCATTTAATTATTTCACTTTAATTGAGAATTATTTACTGAAATACTTTATTTCAGTTTTTACTAAAAAAAGCCATTTTATTTGAAACATTGTGATTTTACATTTTTCTTACATGTTTCCGAAGATTTACTTCCTCCTTCAGCTTGTAGGTGAAACTTACTTATTTCTCTACCCAATAATTAAGAGAAACGACACTTTTTAAGAAATATTTTTTTTTTACTGGTGATAAATTATTTCTCGTCGGCCATTCTTGACATGCAGTGTTGACTCTTCTTTGATGCAGATTCTCGATTACATTCGTGACCTGCCGACGTTACTACGTCATCTGTGGAACGAATTCTTTTCCGTGGGGGGCCTTATGTACATGTTTCGCATCCGCATCATCCTGTGCTTCTTCGCCGCGTGCATGTACCTCATCTCGCCTTTGGACATCATTCCCGAAGCCATTTTCGGCATACTCGGACTCTTCGACGACCTGTTCGTGGTGCTTCTCTTGACTATTTACATCAGTATTATCTATCGTCGGTTCATAACAAATCGTGCTCAGAACGCAGCCCAATAGCGATTGCCGTTGTACTCTTCCTCGTCGTCGAACGGGCACGCACGAACGAACGTGTGTCAAGGAATACCACGCCCCCACTTCCATCCCGAAACAGCCACTTGGTTTGCGAATGCTTTCTATATTTAACGTTTCCTCCTTTGATCAAAATGCAGCTGGGAATGAATTTTTACGCAGTTCATGATAACAATGCAAATTTAGCCGAGAAACAAGTCCCGTTGTCAGGAAAAAACATAACATTTCTCATCATTATGTATTCCATGGGAGTTTTGAATTTAAGTGTTTATCTAATTCGTTCACATTGTTTTTTGTTTGTTTTTTTTTTGGTAACATCTTTTTATTTTCCTTTTTTTTTTGTGTCGTGCAGAAGAGGACACTATTTGACGTATCAGGAAGATTTAGGATGCGATTTATTTTTTTTTTAGGTTTGGGTTCTTTTATGTCTGAATAAATAAATGAACCGTTTGATAAATTTTTAATGCATTTTTTTAATTTGAATTTTATAAATTTTTTTTTGAATTAATTGAAGGTAAAACAATTTTTTTAAATAAAAAATATCACATGGTGCGTTCACTTTGGATGTTTTAGCGCTTTAAGCGTGAAAACCATCCAAAGACAACCGATAGCGTATTTTTAGGGTCTTAAGTTATCGACTGTTTGCGCTAAAAAGCTTGCAATATCTTCACACCAGATGGTGAGCATGTTCAAAGGAACAACAACATTTTGAAACTGTAAACAAATTAACAAAAACCGACAAAAACAAACCATTCTTCAGTTTGAAATAAGGGGGTGCATGCAATCAAAATTTACGATGGAAACAAAAGCGAAAACTTAACCATTCTATGGCTAGGTAAGTGAAGACGAAACGATTATATTTCCTCAGCTGTTTGTCTAGTTTTGCTTAATCGTGACTCACCTTATAAAACAGCTCGATATAACAGCAGGTGAAAACCGATTTGATTGATGATGACGACTTTGGACGACAACGAAGATATTTATATTTTTGAATCAATGATGAACTTATCATGAGAGTCAACTTAGACCTTTTGGCTTCGGTATACATCAACAGCAAGAAACCCTGGTCAAAGTTGGCTTGGATTGGACAGGTGATGACGACAAAAATAAATATAAGAAAAAAGTAATTAATTGAAGGGCTTACCTAGAATAACGTTGCATGAGCCAATGACAAAAGAACTATTCAGCAAAACATTGATTGTCATCTATTCAGTGACCAATGTCGGAGTGATATATGTATGTTTCAGGTAGGTAGGAGTTCGTCTCTGTTGGGACCACTAGCTTCGTCTATGGGTCCATTTGATTTTTTTGGCGCTTGCAACGTTATTCTGGGCAAGCCTTCAATTAAATAAAACGTAAAATTAAAAACCACACTGTATGCATCCCAATACGTAAGATATAGGTGGTCCTTGAGTTACAACGTCTGACTTTATGAATGACCCTTTAAGTTATGGACATGATTGGTTCATTCCATAACTACATATAGTCTTTACCTTCGCTGACAAATTTGACAAATTTTTGTCTCCAAAAGTGTCAAAACATTTTACCTGTCAGTGAAGGTAAGGGAGTTTTATTTTTTAAAATTTAGCTTTTTCATGTGTTTTAAAATTATGCATTTATAAGCTAAAATAAAGACTTAAAAAAAACTAAAGAAATATTGTTATCGGATCGTAACCAATTTTCTGCGTTTAACGAACTTGTTGAAAACATCGCTTCATTACAGGATGAAACCGAACAGATTTTATTGCTGGATCGGCATCGATCAAGTACATTATGCATGGAGTCGGGTAAAACGAAAAAGCTACCCAAGCTTAGTGCGCTTTACAAAAACGCAGCTTGCATCGGAGTTTCCAAAGATGGTAAACATTGTGAACATACAAAAAAATTGTGAAAAATAAATAAACGATAAACAAAATTGAAATAAACTATCACATGAATGAAAATTTACAGGTACTTATGTGATGGGACTTCTGCAGTCTGGTAATTTATTCGTCTGGCAAACAAGTAACGAATGCGTCTGGACCATCGAGGGTCATGCCGAATTCACTACAGACATCGGTAACAAAAACAAATCAGCTACTTTTCACGTGAATTCCGCACATGCTTTTCAACAACCTTCCATGCACGAAATTGCTACTGCGGCCTGTAACATTTAGCTGCAGCGTTTTCTTATCATTACAAACCTGTATGAAACAGCTGGCACTAAAGTTTTGTTGCATGAAATTGCTTGTAGAAGCTGCTTTTGTAATTTTGATTAAGCATTTAATAAACGACTTGAACGTGTGTGTGACAGTTTTATATTTTGTTTCACCACTCACAGTTCTTCACCAGTCGCGAATATTTGCGAGCGAAGATCTCCGGACGATTTTGCTCGTAATTAACTTTAGACGCTTATTTTTGTGGGAGAGGGAATTAACCGGTGACGTTCCGAACGCTAAACAGACGCTTCTGGCGGGCGACTGGATGACGTTGACGACCGAAACGAGCATTCCATTGCCCATCCAAGATACCAAAGATTTTGCAATTTGCTGTACTCACATTAATGACATGGTACTTACATTCATTTAATTAGCAGTAACACTCTCTTTACAAAGTTGACACACTTTACCTACGCTAATTAACATTTCATCTTTAAAAAAATAAAGGGTTAAAATATTTCTGCATTTGCAGTTACATGGCATACAACACATGGGCTCGTTTGTTTTCAATCACAAGCAAAGTATCTGTGTCAGTACTTTTCGAGCAAGACGCCAACACTGTGATACGTCGTCGGCGTTTGGGATCGACTGGTGTACGACGACGTGCTCCTACGACACTTTGGGGAATTCGTGCGTGCCATTGAATGGCCGAGAAGCGTTCCTTGCTCAATACTCGACAACAAGTTCTCTGTTGGCGCTGGTCGTCAACCAAAATAATCCGTCCAATTCCCGCATGGTGTTTTTGGATCCTCTAAGCAAAGGAATTCTAGTCATCGATTTGCATGGTTGCGGTATCAAAGAAACGGCATTAAATAAACGGTGGGTTAAAAATTTTAAAGAATAATAATAATACAGGTTGCACCTCACTAATCCGGCATTAGCTTCGATAGTTGGAATTTACAGTGAATACTTTGGTTCATAATTTTTTTAATTTGCGGTGAATACTTTTGGTTCATGATTGGTAACTTGACAGTAAAAGTAACAGTTTATAATTCTTTTTTAAATTTACAGTTTATTTTGCCATTTTTTTCTTAATCTTCACTGATTCGGAAAATCCGCTAATCCGGCAAATGTTTTGGTCCCAAGTTTTTCGGATTAGTGAGGTGCATCCTGTGATATAATGGATAAATGAGTTGATTTTATTGAAAAGTTTTGCTCACCTTTGTAGAAATCACTATGTAGTTGACATGGCTTGGGCCTTCGAGGATTCGTTTGTCGTGTGCATCACGCGAGAGGGAAATTTTTTCTTAGTGACGAGACTGGGTGAAATGCTTTTCTTATCCTTGGATTCGAACGAGGTCCAAAGATTGCATTTCCTCAACATTCATTCTGATCACTCGAGGTAACACTTCACTGCACGTTGACACGGACAGTCGAGTCTCATGCGAACTTAATTGGTTTAGGCACGACCATCGTTTTGAGAAATCTTGTATTTGTCCAAAATCTGCATAAATGCATTTATAAATTACCATGATATATCGCTTATGAGTAGCTTGCTATACAGGGCTTGACTGTACTCTCATGTCAACCACTCGTATATATTTTTATATATGTAGAGACCAAATAATTGGGTTTTCTTTTTCCACTCGAAAGGAACGAAGTGGATAATGACGATAATCAATCAACATCTAGAAGTTCGAACCAAAATGTGAGAAAAAGTCACATGATTGCTAGTCATCCTCGTCGACCGATAATCATTTTCTCAGACGGGTTGTTCGTTGTTTCTTATACGCTTCCTCGTGCTCTTCAAACTCCGACGAACGTCTTGGAATATTTAATTGCTGAATCCACTATTTCGCATACAAATCAGCAAAACACTTCGGATAAAGGTAATCGATCGATGCACCAATCGGACCAATCACAGTTCACCGCTTATTTAAATTCATCATTGTGAACTTGGTCTTTCTATTTTACATAGACGGTGGTTCTGAGGATGATAACGTATCGTACAGTGTTCTGACGTCGGACGCTTCCAAGGAAATGGAAAAAAACATAACGTTGCTGTTGTCTCGGTGTACGCTCGGAATATCCGAAATTGAGATAGCGTTCCGAGGATTGTTGTCAGCCCTAGGATTCTGTGTGTCGGTGGTGTCGCTTTGGAGCGAAGCATGGGAATTGTTAGCGCACCTCCTAATCGACAGACTCGTCACAATAACGTCAAATCTTCCAGGCAAACGATCAGGTAATTGTTTATAGTAGCATTTTGGATTTATACCTAAATGCTGTGTCAATTGTATAAGGTGTCCCAAAAGTCATCTTCCGATTTGTTTGTAACTGTTTTTTTTTTTAAAGAATTATTTTTCATTTTCTTTCACAGTCTTAAAAAGAAAGTCAGAAATATTTTATTACCCCCTTTTTTTTTTATCAATTTTGGTATAATTTCTTTAAATACATCAAAAAAACCAAGTTTCAACTTTATTTAATGTGAAACTAATAAAAGTTGAAATAATGTGAAAGAAAATTGAAATATAAAATAAATAAAAACAAAAATTTTCATCATAAAAAACAAAACAAATGGGATGGTGACTTTTTTGGGACACCTTGTACATTGTATTTTTCCATAGTTACAGAAAAATCTTGGCGCGAAAAGCTGCACCTTAATCAGCTGATTCTGTCGTCGTGTTTCAAATTGCTTCGTTTCGATAAGCAGCAACAAAACTTGTTTGGTGTCAAACTGTTCACGGCCATCACCAAAACACTGCTGGCCAGTATCGGAGACTCTTCTAAAAATAGATTTCAATGTCTTAATGACGTGGCGACGACGATTGTGGATTCCGAAGTTGTCTTACACTCGATATATGGTTTCAAACCATGCTCCACGTCGCCCTCGCTCATCCAAGGATGCGTTACATTTTGTAATTCTGACGAGTTGAATTTTGACGAAGACAGCATTCCTTGCTGCAAATTGATGAAATACGATTGTACAATCGTGAAAAAGTACGTTGGCGAAATGTTAAAATCGATTTGGTATTTTTGGGGTTTGACGTCCGACCTCGCTTGTGGCGCTACTCGCTTGTTACTTGGAATCGATTGGTACTCAGTTTTAAACAAACAAAAATGCATCAAATGTATTATTAATGATGAATCAGTTTATTAAGTTTTTGTTTTGTTTAAGTAACCTGACCTGGCTCCCAAATTTCATAACCCGAGTACGTAGCGAGTAGCGCCGCAAGCAAGATCGAGCGTCTAACCACGAAGTATTGTTAATTTTTTTTTGTTAGTTTGAAGTGCGTAAATCATAAGGGATTGTTTTAGATTCACGGGGCTGTGGAGGATTTTATACAAGGAAGTTTCGAAAAGGTTCACCAATGAACGAACGCCGACGGATGAAGTACAAAAATATATTCCCTTGATGTGTATGGTTCAGGAAAAGTTGCAAGCGTTGGGTGAACCCCTGGTTTTGAAACCTCGTTTTAAACTAGGAAAAGGTACCCAATTAATTTGAAATTGATCAATTTTAAGTACTATTATTATTAATAATAATGACCCATGCCTGTGAATATGTGTAGATATATTGAATGTATGTGAATGTATGTGTAGACATATGTTTGTGTGGTGTACGCTTCAGCTCCACCCATTGCGCAGAATCCTCCCTGTTATTGGTGGTTGTTAAAATTGAAATCAATCATAATTGTAGCATCTTGTCACTAGATGGAGTTGATTGTGAACGTAAAACGTACAACTATGTTAGTTTTGTAGTTATGAATTTAAAGTTTGTTTCACTAACGCGGAACCTCTATATCTCCCAATGCTACAGCACGGGTCTCACTTCTAGTTAGAAATGAAACTAAATGTCAATTTGCAGGTACAAATCAATACTTGATGGGAAAATATTTTGATGCGTGGACTACGTGGGAAGTGAACGCTAAGAAAATTATTAAAGGTGATTCACAAAAAAATGACAAATGATACAGTGGTTCCTTATACAGGGTGTTCCTGAAAAGGTCTAGTCCAATTTTAGCCTCAGATGCTTTGCATCAAAACAAAGCAAAACGTTCACATAAACATGGGTTTCAAAATGCATATTCATCGACGTGTCTATAGCGACTATGAGACCTTTTGAATTCGCCCTGTGTTATCTCAGAAGGGAAGCATTTCGGAATCCCATGATTATGTGGACTTTTTGCTTTGATTGATGCGTAGCATGTGTGGTTAAAATTTGACTAGAAGTTTCAGCAACACCCTGTAGTAACCAAAATACAATAAAATGCTATGTTCTCACATCATAGACTTGGACACCAACAAACAAAAAGGACGTCTACGGGCCAAAAGCGATGCCAAAAAACTGAGCCATTATTTACATGCCGTGTTGTACGCTTTATTGGCAAGCTACAAACTAACAGCTGCGTTTGAATTCATCAACGGGTTTCTCAAATCGTACATGACATACGAGATGGACTCTAGCGAGTGTGGAACACATACGCGTAAGAGCGTCCAAAGTTTGTTCTTAAGCGCTGCGAGATTTTTGTCTCGTTATTTCACCAATCAACCCCTTGTCATCTATTCGGCACACAAGCCGAAACCGTTGCCTAAAAATAGTTCGACGCCAATCCGCGGCAAGTGAACGTTAATCCCTAGTAAAATGTTTGGTCAATAGAAATTAAAATATAGTTTTTATTTTATTTTCGTTGTGATGCCTTTTCAACAGATGGAATAGTTTTATCTCGAGTAAAAATCCAATCGGCACTAACAAGGGACGATGCAATCGTCGATGTTTGGGTTCCGGAAACCGTTGCATCTTTGTTTTTGATTTGCGGATCGCTCGCCGAAGCTGTGGAGTTTTCTTATGCGCTCGGAGATCTCAAAACGTCTTTCGTTTTATCTGTCGCTTCGAGCGAAAATATACAATTTGCCAAGAGATGTACACAAACGTAAGTCTTTAAATTCTTTTTATTTTATGCTCTTTTATATTAGCTTCGCTTGTGAGTTGTGAGTTTCCACATACAAAAACAAGATAACTCGATGGAGTTTGATGAATGAGGTGTCTGGATTCGTCTTACGCTGGGCGCACATAAACAGCGGCGCCGCGCGTTTAGGGTGTGGTAGCGGCCGAGCAGCGGCCCATGACGTCATCTAC
>JAQIWH010004793.1:0-16066 GCA_034695005.1 Cryptops parisi
GTTCAATATAAGCTCTTAAAGCTGTATTGGAAATGTAAGCGGTGTTCTGATTGGTTCAGATTATTTTTCTTTCCAAAAGTATGTCTCTTGAGTAATAAGTCCAGTTTTATGGACCCGTTGTTATTCTTTGGTAAATTTCCAGCTGCATATTAATTTTTATGTTTTGCAACTTTTATGGTTTTCGAGTGTTTGAAAAAAATAAGTGTTGGCATAGTAGGTGTTGTTGAGATCGTACGTCCTTTCACGTCCGACCAATGGTTGCGCGTTTCTTGGTCACGTGAAAAAGTGGTTTTTGAAATCACTTTTTTTAATAAATCAAAACATTAAATACTATTAAAAATTACTGTAACGTGTTTTAGTAGTAATAAACTATTGAAAAAAACCATACTTTGAGTATTTTTAAAAAAAAGTGCAGGTCCCCCATTTGTCAAGATTTAAGCCTCAGCATAACTTTATTCGCGATCAACGAGCGATCAAAACTGCACCTTCTTCAACACATGGCGAAACTTAAATTTTGAGCCTCATCAATCATAATGCCATAGTTTCAGTATTGAAATTGTGTTTTCATGAGCTGAACGGTAGGCCTTTGTGTAATTTAAATATCATGACTACACCATTAAATTTGAGTCACAATTACTCTTGAAGAACCTTAAAAATGCGTACACATTAGATTAAGTCGCAACAAAGCCGTTGATGGTTGGATTAAACGTCGATACTAGCACGGAAACTGCGTTCTCTTTATGCCGGTAGCAGTGCTTTGATGGCGGCAACGTGTAGGCCTACTGACAGCCGTGGCTTCCAGCCGTGACATGAGTCAATGAGAACGATTGAAATGACCGTGTTAATCCATTTCTCAATTTTAATTTTGGAAGTGTTGGATGGTCTCCGTGTGCTAAAGCCACACAAATGACAAAGGGTTTCAAAAGTCAATAACTTTATTTATTTATTTTGTTCATTTTTGCAAAAAAAGATATAATTAAATGGGAATTTTTTTTTAAAAATAAAGAATGAATGTTTGCTGTTGAGAATCGGATGAGAATCGGTGGTTTCAACACAATATGATATATATGACAGTTAAAATACTTCAAAAAAAGTAGAGGCCTACTTATAATCCCTTTTGACTATACAGACGCTGATATTGGCTGATGTCGTAGATACCAAACATACGGGCTGTGATTCGCAATTGTAGCTTTTTTATTTTTGCACATAGGTTTATGTAGACTTTTTTTGATCGTTTTGATGCTCCCTAGCACCTTGTAAAAGTTTGCCAGATATTATCGAATCACCCTATATATTTATAACAAAGCCTGATTTTGGGCCAAACAATGCTCGAAAATAAATATGTTGTGGTTATCTTCAGCAACATTATACGAGAAAAACTCTTCCGTGGAATTTTCTCGAAACTGAGACGACATCGATCCGTCAAAATATGATAGAATAAAATGTTTCGCGGACTGTGTCTACGGGTGGAATTTCAGCTTTTTGGGTTATTGGGAAGTAAATCAAAATAGACTGCAAAGACATTGAATCAAGAAACACAAAATTAAACAATAGCAAAGTGTCATCATCATATAGTGTCATTTTCAAAATTATGACGACTATATATATTGTGGATTCGCATAAACTGAAGCAGGCTAACCTAACCATTAGTCATGCGACATTATTGACACATTTTTGTCGACAACATTATTGCAATATATAGAAATAAATAAATTTAATCAAACACCAACACTTCCCTTAGGTTGGAATTATGGCCTCTTCTTACCAACGGAATGACTCTGTTAGCAAATGATTGAAAACTGAAAAATACAGAGCTTTTGATCATAATAGATTGTGATTTTTGTTAATTAAACAGAAAAAAATTGCAGAATTTGAAGAAAATAATATGATCCTTGAATCAAGCATGAGACATTTAGTGGTAAAATGTTTTTAATTTTTAAATTAAAAATCGTCTGCTTTGTGTTTGGAGGGGAAAAAATCAAAATGTAAGAAACACATTATTCATCTTGGCACAACTAAATATCACAATATATTACAAACAGACTTACATAAGTTACCTTTTCTGTAAATTGATACAAAAAAAATAACAACCACCACCACCAACCTTCTATTCATTGTAAACAAGTCATCTAATACCTAGGTCAAAAGTCAAAGTCGGATTCTCTGAATAGATCATGTTTTTTTCAAAGTGAGTCATGTTTTTTTATTATTTTAAGGGTCATGAATTTTTTAGAATTTAAATAAAATAATGTGCCCATTAAATCCGGCATGAGGAATTTAGTGGGAAAAAGTTTTTCAATTTTTATTTTATCCCAATATGTGTTCGTTTTGCAGATTTAAATATATTTTTCTTCAAAGTTCATTTTAAGTTTAATTTCAGTAATAAATCGGTTTTTCTCTCCCCACCTCCATAGATAAGCTTATGCTTTATCCACTGATGGAATGTTATGACATACAATGAATATTATCTAATTTTAAAAATGGAAAAACTAAGAAAAAAGTGTCATTGACAATATATTGGCGACCGTAGCGCCGAAGACATGAGGCGGCGCTTAGGTGCAGATGAGTCGAACTCAGCCTTAAGTTGAATAAAAGGTTGAGCTCATATTTTTTGAAACATTCGTTCATTGTTGAGAGAGGTTACACAAACAGTGCTTTGGCAGTGCTTTTGCACAGAAGTAACATGGAGAGCTGATTGAGAAAAACAAGTAAAAAACACGTTTTTAAGGTCCCACTTTTCTTTTGTGGACATGTTTGTTGGATGGGAAAAGTTTGCTCAGATGATAAAAACATTTGCAACTGATCATTTTTTCTTCTTTGGCTTGAATCTTTGTTTTTAAACAGTATGATGTATGGTGCATTGTTGAGGGTGCTGTTGACGGGGTCGTGGTAACTATAATGTTAATTTTAGCACAATCCCCTACCCTTAACCATATAATAAAAAAAAATGAGGGAAAAATTAAAATAGTTACTTACCTTAAGTTACTCCCTCTTACTCCTTCACATAAAAAACGACGTTTCGCCTCTTAACTAAAGGCTTTTTCAAGTTAAAAAGGAAAAAACAGAAATAAGAAAGAAAAAATCCTCTGGAGAGAGGCTTGAAATAGCTGTACACAGCTTCACACACCAATTTTTTTTTGTGTGAAGGAGTAAGCTACCCAGTTAGTAACTTAAAGTAAAAAACTATTTTAATTTTTTTAATCATAATGTTAATCCTATACTATCCTACTAATATATAAATGTCAAAGTCTGTCTGTATGTTTGTAACTTCACCACGCAAAAACTACTGATCCGATTAACTTGATTTTTTTTGTCAGCATAATAGAGGTTTCAGATAACACAGTAAGTAAGTTTTATTTAGATAAATGTATGCTTCGATAAGTAATCTCGGATAATCAAGATATTCTTATACGCTTCGCGTGGCGCGCAGCAGTGTGAAGAGGCGTGTTGCGTCTGTGCATGACGCAAAAACCCTGTTTTAATTGTTTAATTATAAAACGACCGCGAGCAAAGCCGCGGGTACAGCTAGTAATAAATAAAAACCAGTTGGCATGGTAGGCCTATAAGCATTATTGCATTTGCTATTGTTGAAATCCAAAAAAAGCTTTCCAAGATTTTCTGGTTTCGTCTACTATTGTACTCATACACAAAGTTAAGTTAAGATAAAGTGGGCAATAAATGGGATAAACTTCAAAGATATTTTATTCATCATATTTTGCTCGTCATTGTTGACGGGCTCAATTTCAGTAAAGTTAATAAAGAAGTGAAAGTTCAATAATTTTTCGAGGTTGTTTTAAACCGTTCATGTACAAACACAATTGTTTAAATTTAAAAATGATGCAATTTCAGATCTCGAATTACAAGAAACAAATTCAATACACATTATTTTAGAATTTGAAAAAAAAAGCTTTTAGTGATGATAATTATAATCGTTTAAAGTTTAAAGTATCTTTGAAATTGAGTACATTGCTTTGTTTAAACTTTAAACAAAGCAATGTACTCGATTTCAAAGTTACTCATCTAATGTGAATTAAATGCAACCGTTTATTTGTCGGTAAGCTCTTGTTTTTGCACATACTGTACATCTGAACTTCTTGTTGTTTTCGTGTACATTTTAATGCAAATTGTTTCGGCACATCTATTTCGTTCTAACAAACAGTTCTTTAACGATACTCGTTATCGACAAAAACAGTTATTTTTTTTCACCGGATGTTTGTCTCACACGTGGCATCACATAGTGCAACCTTTTCCAGAAATTCGTTTCATTCCACTTTAAGTAAGTGTTGCAAGTTAGGAACGTTTGCAGCTCTTTTGCCAAACCGGTGACATCGGGAAATTCTTGAGGAACGATAACAATCACACGATTCATTTTCTCTTGAACCATTTGCTGATACGCACCCAGCAATTCCAAACGACTCCATTCACTTTTCACAAAGTTTTCGGTGAGAACAATCAGTGTCCTTCTGCTCTGCTTCACCGAATTGATGATTTGATCGGGAATCCACTCGCCAGGTAACCAATCTCTTTCGTGTAAACATAGTTTGTAAGTTGGTACTCCATTCTCCAGTTGGGATACCAGAACATCACTGACCCAATCTTGGTCAAGAGAACTGTAAGACACAAATGCATCAAAGATTTTGTCAGCATCTGCTTCTTCTTCCTCTGCAACCCACTTCAGACAATACCCGTGTATATAGAGCCACAGTTTGATATTATTCTTATAACATATTCCCATAATAATTGTCATCATGCCAATTACAATCAGGCAGCTAAACGTAATGGCTAATGTTGTGCTCAAAGGAGAACTGTTTGTAGAATTTAGACACACTGACTGTTCTGTAATATTATATAAAGCAAGCTGGGTTCCATTTTCAAACCTACAAGTAGCGTTCGTAAGATCAAGAACGTTGTCACGCAGCGCTAATAATTTTCTTTTTACGAGATCACAGGTGCACTTTAAAGGATTGCCAGACACTGATATCACGATCTTTGGGTTTCGTTTTGAAAGTCCCAAAAGCGAATCATCGATCTCTTGAAATAAGTTATTATCCAAAAATAGTTTGTGTAAGTTGTTCATGTTATTTGCAGATTTTTCGCTTAAACTTTTGATTTGGTTATGACTCAGGTGAGCAACTGTTACTTGGTTCCACCAAAAAGTTTCTGGAATAAATGAGATCTTATTGTTTTCAAGATAAAGGATACAGTATCCACTGATCCCTGTTATATGAGGAACTTCTTGAAGATTTTTGTTAGAACAATTAACCACTGTTACATTCTCATCAGATCGGTAGTAACACGAACAGTTTGATGGACAACCTTCGTTTGCAGATAATTCGCATGCTAATTCTGAATAATCCAAGTCATTGATGAGTTTTCCTCTAAGTGACATAGGCTGAGAGCAATAGGAACCTGTGGTATTGAACTGAATTCTTGTGAATATCAGCTTCTCTTGAAAAAAAAGTGCGTTTTTGCGAATAAATGCCAAGAAAGGGACCAGATAACAATCACAATCAAATGGGTTTTTCCCCAGCTTGATGATGGTTGTAGAATTTATGTCTTTCTTCCGAAAGAATGAGTTTGCCCATTCAATTTTCACAGTTCGAATTTTGTTTTCAGATAAATCAACTTGTTCGGCATTAGATAGAAAAATAATATCTTCCGTAGTCAACGAAGTAATTTGATTTCTAATCAAACTGAGTTTCTTCGAATATAGACCACGAGGGACCACTTTCAGGCAGCAATCATTACACAAGATAGAATTTATGGTCACCTTTTCAAGAGGTTCAAATTTTTTGCTTTGATTAATTGTTTCAATGCAATTTTGGGATAGGTCAAGCATATTGGCAGGATCTATTTTGTTGGGAAACGGCATCGTAAGATTTTTCATTGAAATATTGACAAAACTGAATGATGGTAAAGCGTCTTTTGCAATATGAAGTTGTGGTAAATCACTCAGTGGGTTACTGTTTGCGGAAACAATCGTTAATTGCGAATTGTTTTTGAACAAATTGGGCGGAATGTTTACAAGGTTATTGTCATTTAGTGAAATGTATTTTATGTTGTCTAAATGCTTGAAAGCGGATTCATTCAAGAATGCCACATGATTGTGGCTAATAGATAACCGCTCGAGTTGTTGAAGTTGGTGAAAAAATGACTCGGGAATTGAATGAATTTGATTGGAATCAACAACAAGATGTCGCAGTTGGCGATTATGGAAAACTAACCTTTCCGACAATACTTTCAATTCGTTGCTCTTCAAATTCAGAATTTGCAAATTTGTTAGATTGTTAAAAGTTTCCTCAGCTAAGCTTTCAATACAATTGTCACTGAGGTCCAGTGTTTCTAACGAAATAAGATCTTTTAAGTGAGTTCCCGTTATTGACGACAATCGATTACTGGACAAGTTCAGAGTTTTCAGTTTTTTCAAACCAAAAAATACACTTTGTGGCAAATTAAACAAAAAGTTCTTCTCAAGATTCACAGTTTTGAGGTTTGCAAAAGTCTCCGAGAACTTTCCACGCATGTTACTGAAACAATTATCACGCAAGAAGATTTCTTCCAGCTTATTCGTTACGGAAGAAAATAAATCCAGGTCTAGAGTTGAATAGTACTCGGTAGGAAAATTCACAAAACAACGATAATCGTCGGGCACGAAGCCAATACGTTTATCGCAAAACATGGACATCGTTATTTTTACCATTTCCTTGATTTCGAGAAGACTATTAACTTGGGGCAAAAAATCTTCAATTCTCAGCCCCTTTTCAAACGAAAAAATTTCCAGATGACCGTTGAAATTATCGAACGAGTATCTAACGAAATCAAGATGCGTATGGTGACAAGAAATTGTTTGAAATTGTAATGGAACACAACGGCACAGTTTTCCATTCTTTTCTTTGCATTTGTCAATTTCTTCTCTTGGTGTTTTCTGACCGCACATAATCCTGGAGCAAGTCGCAATATCATACTGGTTCACATCACTGATATTCATTCCCATATTTGATATTTCATCACAACTATGATACGCCAAATTCAGCATCAGAATGAACGACAGCTTCACAGGTGTTGAATGTGTCGAGGCCATGATTTTTTTTAAAACACGTTTTTTGCTTCTAAATTCCTTTGAAATTTCAATGTGATATGCTATTGCTTTTAACGTGTATTCTTCAGTTGTGGTATCTAGAGAGCAAATGCTAACTCATTACACGTGTTTCTAACAAATAAAGGCGTATCAAGTGAAAAGTGACTTTCGTTTACCGTGCATTTTGAATACATAAATACGATACCGTACATATAAAAATAATCAGCTTCTTTGTTTTGTATTTCAATAATAAAAATAAAAAAAAGTTCATAAAAAAGTTTCAGTGATTTGAATGCTTTAGAACTTATCCTAATACAATAGAGTCTTTCTAATCCGACATATACCGGACCAGCAGGTGTCGGAGTACTGGATTTTGGGAACAAATGATCATTTATTAATACATCAACTTAGCAAAACTAACCACACCATACAGGGTACTATACGAAGTATAGGGAACTTTATAATAAGTTATTATCCGAAACGGATTTTTCTCATCTTTTAACCCTTACTGATACTGAGACTTCTGAACAAGTGGTTGGCATTAATCCAATGTGGGATGCTTAGAGCAGGACTCAATTGTTAACTCATCAAAATCAGAATATCAACAAAAAAGTTCCGTGGTGGGATAAGACTACTTTGAAGGCCTGAACAGAAAAAAAATGGCCTATACTGATTACCAACTCAGCCAAATTAATAGTGAACAGCTCAAAGCAACTAACTTGGAATATAAAAATAGCATTAAAAATGCCAAAAGGATATACTACTTAGGAATAGTGCAAAATCATCATTGCAATTGGTGGAAACTGATTAATGGTGAACTTACTAAAAATGCATCAAAACTTGATCCGATACATTTTAATGCGTTTCTGTGTTACTGCGATAATCCCTTTAATCACTCAAAACAACAGAACACAATTATACAGTATAATACAAATAATCATAATAGGTTTACTGGACTTGAGGAAGTTACAGCACAAGCGGTTGTGGAGGCCATCCAGAATCAAAAGAAAAACAAAGCTATTCTTGAGGATTTGGTCGTAATAGATACTATGTCAAACCTCCCATACTCAGCGTTGGGTGCATTGTGAATGCACTCAACGCTTTGCGCCAAATGCGCCCAATGCGCCAAACCAACATTTATGTAACCAAATCATTAAAACTGCCATTTATCCTGGTTCATGGAAATATTCCTATATTAAACCAATACACAAAATGGGTCCCACTAATGATGTAAAAAATTTTAGACGGATAGCCGGATAGTCCACAGGTCTAAAATTGCAGACCAATGTATTTTTCAATCACTCACTTCTTTTATTCGTCCCTTAATGCCTCCAAACTTTTATGGTGGACTACCAAATACAGATGTTCACTTTTTACTTTATAACTTATATAATACTATTGTAGATGTAATAGCTGATGGAAATTCTATTATTATAGTGAAAACGGATGTATCACGAGCGTACGACACTGTTCCTAGAGAGCAACTACTTGCCGATTTGGCTTTCATCGGGGTTGATGAGAATACAAACAAGTTGATTCAAGCTTATTTTAGTAACCGCTATAATGTGTTGAAAGATTCGAATAAAAAATAACGGTTCATTGTTCTTCTCGTGGCATTATACAGAGATCCAAACTGGCAACTTTATTTTACAATGTTTTCATGATGTCCATTACCACATTGCAACTCCATGGCAGATTACTGGTGTATATGTGATGATAATTTTCTGCTTTATAGGGTCAAACCTAATGACCTCAATCAGGTTATTCTTATGGTGGAAAAGGATCTTGGAAATATTAATAAATGGTATTCGAGAAGGAATATAAAATTGAACCAGGATAAACTTCAGAAACAGTACATTGATAGGCACTCAAATGATAAAAAATCAATAAGAATATTGGGCCTTGTCCTTGATTCAAGCCTTTTCTTTGGGCATCACGTTGATAAATTAATTAAACAATTAATAGAAACATTTATGTCTTAAAACGATTAAGAAGGATTCTTACCTTCACGGAAATAAAATTGGCCTTCACAGCACTGATACACCCTATTATTACATTACATACGGTACTTGGTCGAGATATGGAGCAATACAAATAAGTACAACTTAAATCGTTTACGTGTAAGCTTTAACAGATGCCTACGTACCGCATTTTCTTTATTTAGGTATCAATCTATTACTAAGTGTTGTCAGAAGAACAAACTTCCAACCCTTCATACCCTTATAACCATAGGCTGTATTAAGATTTTTAGTTCCGCGTTGCGTTATCAATTACATCCATATAATGACATAAAGAAATATCTCATGATTGAGGATGATACTCGCAAAACTAGACATTTAAAAGTGGAATTGTATGAGGAGGTACATCCTTTTAAGAATAATAGATTCCCGTTTAAAGCAATTCCGTTATGGAATAGTATATCGTACGATATTCGTAAGGAGATCTTTAACTGTACTAGGCTCAATTGTATAAAAAATTGTAAACATTTTGGTTCAACTATTACTAATCATTTTATTGAGATCCAAACTTTTTAACTGATTGTGTTTTTATCAATGTTTTTTATTGTAATTATTGGTTTTATTTTGATATTTTACTTATTGTTGTTGCTTCTTGTTTGCTAATGGATTTACTTTGTAATGTTATTATTGTTTCCTTAACAGTTTGTAATTTGTAGATGGTGGCATTCTGTCTTTTGTGTAGTGTTTTGTTCTTCTATCATGTCGGATGCACCAATAAACCTAAATCTAAATCTGAATACTAACGTATGTAATTGTTTTGAATATAACATTAGAATTCAAGTCAAAAAGTCAGTGCTTGATTAAAATTTTAAGTAAAACTTCTGAATTTACTTTTAATAATATAATCTGAACTTAGAACCTTTATATAATGACCACATACAGTGAAACTTCTCTAAAAGACATCCCCTTTCGAAGACCACCTCTCAAAAGGACCGTTTTTTGTACGGAACGAATTTTTGGCCTACAGATTTAATACTAATAACCTTCATTAAGGGACTAACTTACCTCCCTCAAGGACCACTATTCCAGTGTCAAACAGGCAGTGTATTTATTTTAACTTTAAACGTTTAAACAGTGTTTTTACAAGTTTAACAAGTCAACTTTTAACAAATCGTCTCTTTACAAAAAACATTTGTCTTTGTAAAGGAACGATTTGTTAAAAGTTGACTATTATTTAAAACATTTAAAACGATTATTTTAAAAACATTTGTCTTTAAAATAGTTATCGCTTTTCCTTGGTTTTTGAGCCAACAAATTTCGAATGATTCGGTCCTATGGGGTCACATTATTGCACAAATTTTGTAGTATTAAACAATGTAAACATATACAAATAGATTTGGTTAATATACAAATTGTAAAAATTTGTAATAATTGAATGTTATTCAAATTAGTAATTAGCTTAAAATACAATACGTACTTATATTAACACAAAGCCGTATACTGATAAAATACCAACAAACGTATAATAACTAAATTTTTTATCTTCACTATTCAAAAGTACAAAGTTTAAAATAAAACTTGGAAATGTTAAAAATTTTGTATTTTGTTAAAAAATGCTGTTTAATGTGTATAGTATTCAAAATTATTGTTTTTAATCGTACCCCCATTCGGGTACTACCTCTCTGAAGGACCACTTTTTCACGGAACCGTGGGTGATCCGCTTAGAGAAGTTTCACTGTATTTGTACTTTTACTTTTACACCAACCAACTCGTTCTAGTGACATGATGCTACGTTATTATTTAGTCAGCTACGTTATTATTGAGTAGTGATTTTGTATTACGTAGTCAATCAAACTACTTTTCTCACAATATAATTGCTTACCACGTGAATGACACTTCATACGTGACACTTTAATTTATTCTTTTAAATTAATTTCAAAATTCTAACAGAATTTCTTACTTGGTTTTTGCAAAAATTCAATTCGAAAAGTATGGCCGGAAGGAAGCCATTTTCTAGTTTCGATCTTTTTGTTCAAATTTCCATTGAGTGACGTGTTGGAGACGGAAAAATCATATATCAAGCATATATGTATATATCGAATAGCTGTGTTACTTTAATCGGCTTCAAATGTGACACACACTAATCGCAGTTTGATAGTGTTACGGTATATCGAATATTGTCGCGTTACGAATTATCACGAAAAGAGAGAGTAAAAATGAGCCTTTATCTAGGTTGACTTTTCTAATCCCGTGGATCGAAGTACAATCATAGATAAAAAACGCACTGTACATTAATAAGTGGATACAAAATCATAAATAGTAATATAGATTAATGTTTTGAAACAATTTTTTATCAACAGGAATCAAATAAATGTATAATGAGATTATTATTCAATAATGCTCAAGATAAGTCATAAGTGCTCAATCCATGCGAGTGTAATCTATGCGAGTTTGCGACGAAATGCAATCCTTTCAAGTGATCGTTATATGTGAGAAAATTTCGTTATTATGCGATTTTGTATGACAATGTGAATGTACCAATGAAAGAACGCTTCTACGTTTGTTTTCTATATTATAAATAAAGAGACACTTATATATATTTTTACTATTATATTATATATATATATATTATATATATTCTTACTAGACACACTAAATTATATAAATTTACATTACAACAGTCTTTTCTATTCCACATTACATCACGTTTTCCATATAATATAGGCTTACTTCAAATTTGGAATCAGTCACTTTTTGCAATGCGACAAATTGCGGTCACATGCAGGAGTCCAAAATGTTCCATTCTGTCACCATTTTAGAAAAAAATTGTCTATTCTAATTTGAAATGCCGACAAATACTAATTTTTATTTTTAAACTAGCTTTATAGTTTTAATACATTTTGTTAGTATCATAGTTTTATTTGTTGTTCATTTTATTTTTATTTTTACATTGAATCTTTTTTATTTAATGAATTGTTATATTAACACTTAAGTTGTATCAATTAGTGGATGACCATGGTTTTGGTCATCTGTGTAATTTTTATGCAATTTCTCCAGTATTATGTCAATTTATTGTCATTGTCTTCTGTCAGCTCTGATTTGTTATTTGTTTATCTTTGTTGATTGTTTGTTAGTTAGTCCTAATTTTGTTTTGCTTTTCATGTGTTATGTTCTAGTTTTTTGGTTTTTTGAACTGTAACATAATAAATAAATAAATAAATAAATAAATAAATAAATAAATAAGAATAAAAATAAAATAAATTCCTTTTGTATGTTAAAAAGTAAGTGAAAAATTAAAACGTTTTTATCTTACTATCTGGATAGCATTCAAAACTTCTCAACACCACACCACTATTTTATCAAGTTAAAAAGAAGAAAAAAGAGAAACCTCTGAAAATAATTGTTACGTTTTCACAGAACCTAACTTTCGCATAAATCAAGGACCTCCGATATAGTTTTTACTAACGTCACAAAAGTAATTGGTTGTATTTCATATAGGTGATTTATTACTTTAAAGTTATGTGTTATAACTGACACACAGTTGTGTACTATCATTCTGCTTCACTCAGAGCTCTCAGTACTGAAAACAAAAGCACTTTTTAGAGTTACATACACCATAGTTTACGTTCAGTCACTGGAAATAAATGCAGGATTTACATTTCCCTGAGCTGGAGCATTTCTCACTCGTGGCATTGCACAGCGTAATTTTTTCCAAAAGTGAGGTTTATCCCATCGAATGTAAGTGTTGATGGTGATGAACGTTCTGAGATGTTCGTCCAAGTTGTCAATAGGTGGCAGTTCATCGGGAACTACAACCAACACTCGTTTCTTGTGATCTTTCAGCATTTGTTGATAAGCCGCTTGAAATTCTAAACGACTCCAGTAACTTTGAATGAAGTTAACGCTCAGAACAATGATGGTTCTTCTGCTCTGTTTCACGGACCGAGCGATCTGATTGGGTATCCATTCTCCACCTGGCCAATCTCTTTCGTGAAGACATAAAGTGTAGGAAGGAAATCCTTGTTCCAGACCTTTGACAAGTACGTTCCGCACCCATTCGTCGTCTTTGTTGGAATAGGAGACAAACGCGTCGTACTCTAAATCAGCATCGATGTTTTCTTCGGAAACGCACTTCAGACATAATCCGTGAGTAAAGAGCCACAGCTTGATTTCCTTGTTGTAACGATGCACAATGAAAAACATTGCCGCTGAGAACAAGATCGCCAAAACAACAGCGATAGGAACAGCGATTTCGACAGCAAACAGTTTCGAATCGAAGAACATCGAAACACAAAGATCCCTATCCGACACGTTGTTTAAGAAAAGTATGCCTGGTGGTTCGCCTTCTTGGACGACGCAAGAGATCTTGTCTGAATCGGTGACTTTGGGACTTTGCAGCATCGGTTTGACAGCCTTCAAGTTGCAATCGCATTTCCAGGGATTGTCGGACAGTGATATGATGCTAGTTGCATTGGCGTTTAACACTGAAATCAAAGGGGCCTCGACTTCATAAAGTAAGTTGGATTTTAGTCCCAAAGTCCAGAGTCTGTTGCTTCCTTTCAAGTTCTTTATGGTTCGGATCCGGTTACGAGTCAGGTTGAGAGTAATTAGCTTCGTCCAGAAATAATCTGGAAGTTCTGGAATTGAAGTAATCAGGTTATCGTTGAGAAATAAATGAATGTGTTCGTAGTCAGTCGTTGCATTTAAATCCGGAAACTCTGTAAAATTTTGACTACTGCAGTCAATTTTTAACGTGTTTTCTGGCACGAAAACACAGCGACAGTGATCAGGACAGACTGACGTGTTGGTTTTTTCGCAAGAAAGTTGATTATATTTCAAGGTTAACACGCTCACATTTTGAAGATACGGCGGCGTACCGCAATACAGGTTGTTCAAAAAAAGTTGGAAGTTCATTACAACGTCTTTGTCTTGTAGTTCCTTCGGTACTCTTAAATAATGGTAGTCCAGCACAGGTATAATGTGACAATCGCACGTGATAGGATTATGATTTAGAATGATGTTTCTATCAGGAAACTCGTTTAAATCTAGTTCACCGATGTATGGATATTCCCACCGGATATCGAAAGTAGAAATTTTATTGTAACTCAAATCCACAGTTATCTCTTCGTGAGATAAGAAACGCTCCACGTCTTCTTTGGTTAAACTTGGGATCACATTATGGCTTAAATTGAGTGTTGTTCCAACATCGTGAATTAATTCAGGGAAGATTTTCGAGAAGCAACAGTTGCTGCAAATAAATATATTGTAAGCAAAATCACTTAAGTTGTGAAGTGAGTGGTTCGATTTTATAGTCTTGGTTATGCAGTTTCCGGACAAATCGAGTAAATCACTTTTTGGTATTCGATCGCTTAATGGAAATTGTAGCGTGTCGATTTCGTTGTTAGCTATAAAAAAAGAAAGTGTGTCCGAGTTGTGCAATATTTTCGGAACGATATTGAATTTATTGTTGTTTAAATTGAACGTTTGTAAAAGTTCCAAATTCTCGGTGATGTCTTCACTTATTGTACTCAATTCGTTTCGGTCCAAATTGAGTGTCTCTAAATATTTCAGCTCTTTAAACGAGCCGGTAAGTTTTGTTAATCGATTGTTGGAAAGGTCCAAATATTTTAAGCTGACAACTTTTTCAAACACTTTATGCGATAATGTATGAAGTCGGTTATTTTTTAAAGACAGTTCCGAAAGTTCACTTTGATCATTGAAAAGATATTCGGGAAGACTTTGTATTTTGTTGTCATGTAAGTGCAGCACACGAAGATGAATCAACTCCGCAAAAGAATTTTGTTCTATAGACGTCAAGTTGTTTTCACTTAATATCAAGGTCGTCAAGCTTTTGAAATGACGCAATTCCGAATTGATCGATGTGATTTGATTATGTGTAAGATTGAGTAGCTCTAAGTTTGGCAAGTTCAGCTGAAGAGGAATTTGTTGCAGATAATTATAAGACAAATCCAAATGAGTCAGTTTCGTGACGGAAAAGTTGCTGAATAATTCGTAAATACAGTTTTCTGGAAGAACGAGTTGGGAAATTTCGTGAAGAACTGACACAGGATATAAATGCAACTTCGACTCATTATGAGAAACACCATTTTTGCAGAAATTTATCACGTTTAATGTACGTACAGTAGGTGTAAGGATTCTTGCAATGTGTACAACGAATTGAAAAACACTGTTGAAATCTCCTCTTCGAAAATTAAGACTTTCGAAAGTTACCACAGGCGAAGGAAGTTCTAAAGAATAAGAACGAGTGAAAGAAAACACACCCGAAAAGTTCTGAGAGTCACAATCGATGATGCCTTTATCACTACATTGACATTCATTGAACAAATCACATAATGTTTCATTCGTTTCATTGTGAAGTAATACGTCACACATTTTTTGGCAATTCTCGGTTCCATTAGTCGTAGTTGCTGATGAAGAAAGCTGACTTGTCATGAACAATAGAAACCCCGTCGTTAACACGTTCGAATTCGAAATGCACATCGTTATCTTCAGAATATCATCGATCAGAGTTCTGCAGATTGAAACCTATTGATGTATATAAAAAACATCAATAAAATATAATTATATTATATGTTACAGTAAATAGACAAATGAATTTAGAAACTTGGATGAATTTAGAAACTTCATCCTGCTGAGGATGAAGCCTAGTGCTTCGAAACATGTACAGTTTCTATAAGTTTTATAAAATAAATGGCAAAACAATCACAAAAAAATTTTTCTTTTTTTAAAAATAAGTTTTTAAATTCATTTGTCTACAATTACTAATTTTTCTACAAAACAAACTTCAAGTTAATTTTTCATAAAAAATGTGCCAACTTGAAAAATACGTCCCAAAGGGACGCAAAATAATAAAATAAATAAATAAATAAATAAACATAAGTTAAAGATGCACATATTACATGATATGGATTGATGTTTGCATATTGTGTTGTTAACTTTGACCGTTTATTGTTTTTCATAATGAAACGATATATTTTATCGTTTCATTATGAAAAACAATAAAGGGTCA
>JAQIWH010004794.1:0-16066 GCA_034695005.1 Cryptops parisi
ATAATTTTTTTAAGAATATTGCACATTATCTCAAAAATCACGAAACGGATATGTAAATGGTGGCGAACTTGAAAAAAGGATTTTCAGAATGAAATGCTCTTAAAAAGCGACATTTACACATGAGGGTTGAACCTCTAGAATATCCGTTATGCCGCCATAGTTTTCCTATAAATCTCTATTCCATTCATGAGAATAACGGAATTCACACTTAGACGGTTACAAAAGCCTTTGAAATTGATGTACATCCTACCCTCTGAACATTCTATATAGTGAACATTCTACCCTCCGCACTACATTTTTATAAGGCTTCACTGTATTACATTTTCAATGCAAACCTCTGAAGTTGGGCTTCACGTCAAGAATCGTGCAAAGCACCGCCTTGAGCGTATCTTTCACTGCATTACTTTCTGAATGATGAGAGCTTTCAAAATGTATACTGTATGTTTCACAACACAACACGTGACACTACAGACATCACAAAAAATACACATGAGATGATGATAGGCAATTCATATTTTTATAAACTATTTTGTAGTAATATACAGCTACAACAATAATCATGTAAAACCAAGGACCGTAGCAATAAGCATTGTCAATGGAGTACGTGGTGCAACAATAAATCGTATACATGTTATGACAACAAAACACGTGATACAACAATATTCACGCTCTACAAGTTAAACTTATTAATATTTAGTACAGGCTACGTGATATTCATACTGTACAATTAACGAGTGTGGTTACAATAAAGCACGTGCTAGAATAATGGCATATTTTTATTTATTTATTTATTTATTTATTCATAAAACGATCAGAGCAATCTAAAATAACAACAAAAAACAACAAAACTAGTCAATAAGATTAGGTTAGGTTAGGTTAGGTTAGGTTATATACAGTAGTCTATATAATCCGACGTATATTTGACCAGCGGGTGTCGGGTCACTGCAGATTGTCGGATTACTGGGTTTTAGAAACAAATCATTGTTTATTGATACACCAACTTAGCAAAACTAACCACATAATTCAGAGTACTGTACATAGTATCTAAACGAGAAAAAAACCTGTGTACAGTACTTAGTTATTAAATCCATCTTAAATATGATTTCATTGCACACGAAATTCGTCAATTTTGTCTACTATACACCTTTTACTATACTGCAAAACAACATTCACACGTTCGAGTAATACGTGTCATTACAAAAAATAACAATAGACTGTACATTGTAAAAATTGCTTAAGATTTTGACAATACACGTGTATCATAATAAACCACGCGTTGCAACAATAAAACGTACACGTGTGAGAAATAATACGTGTACTTCTAGTGTCAGGTGCTGCAACGATAAAACACATCATTACTCTTATCATTTTGTAGCCATACACTTTCAATCACGCCTTAAAGTGTTTTAATGGCTCTGCCAATTTTTATTTATCACTCAGGACAAATTAGCGCGAAGCCCATTGTAGTCAACTTAATCTATAGCCTGAGTTAACTAATCGCATACAGGCAAATCTTAAACGTTCCTTTTCGAGTTCTGCGATTAGCTTTAAGTGATTCAACAACACTACGACTGCAACAAGTAGTATTTCTATTTGGTTGTGTTTTAAAAAAATTGACGGAATTCGCGCTTAGTTAGAAAATGGGTCTGCAATGTAATTATCACGATTAACGAATGTGATGAAGTGCAAATCTAATTACCAGATTCTGCGCTTCACTTCTGCAAATCGTACACACTATCAATACAAATTTCTAAATCGTTATTTAAATAAACATTTATTTTTAGTTTCGAAATCCGAGCTTTAATAAACGTTGAAGAAGTGAGACCAACTCTACTAAGCCAGATATTCTATGTGCGGTAAAACAGTTAATAGCCATCATTAGTCAGCGATTAAAAATACTTTAGATAATTAAATCTAATTACAAAATTTTCGTTTGTTTAAAGGCTAAATAATGAAAACAACTCATTAAGCGAAAATTGCAGCGTCGTTAATTAGCGATCTTTATTAAAATCGATCATTGAATCTGCAGTCTTACAATAACAAAATTAAACATTACATTTTTGTCTACTCAATTTAAATAACAAACACCACATGGCACAATGTGAAAGAAAACTGTTCTTTGTCAACTTTGGTTACGTCTAAACCAAAAAATTGAAAAATCTCTCCTTGCAACGGGTGTTTTCGCGTCCCGAGAGAAAGAAGAAAATCTGAAGTCAACTCAATAAACGTCATTGTCATCTTCATCTGAGGAAAAACGAGCACTTCCGGAAGTTGTTCCACCGCCGCCCCCCCCCTTTCCCTATCCGTACTACAAAATAGCGTTGCAAACCCTGTTCCGGATTTAATCCGTCCCAAATGGTTCAACAGTGAAGCTTATACAGAGATCACGTGATCAGATGGTGTTGAAACGAGGCCAAAATAACAACAACAACGATGTCGACGAAAAAGGAGGGGGATTAAGACCATCAATATTTAATGGGCTCGGAGTAGATTAAAAATTTAAATCTCACGTGACCACCACTAAACTTGAATTTGGTCAGAGTTGAAATGGAGATTTTGGAAAAGCAGCTTCTACTCTTCGAAGATTGAGGTTGCGACGGAATATTTCTTTATTTATCATTAAAAGAAAGACTTGTCAAATGAAGCAAGGTCGCGTTATTTAAACGATGCATTCTATGTATTTTTTATTTGTCATTTGCAATTAAAAAACTCATTTATTTAAGTGAAAAAGGTGAAGTAACAGAGGTCTAACATTTCTAAGAGATGAGGAACGTATATCCCGCACATACAACCTTTGCTCAAAGAAGTGAGCGATTGGTGATCATGACGTGCATCATTGAGTGTTTGCTCACATGTGCACGTGCTTCGATCATCACGTGCATCATTGTTGAGTCTTTGCTCACACATGCACGTGCTTCGATCATCACGTGCATCATTGTTGCTTACGTATGCACGTGCTTCGGTGATTACGTGCATCATTCTTGAAACTTTGATGCTCACGTGAATCACAGTTGAGCCATGGCCCATAGATGCACGTGCTTTGGTTATTTATTGATACACGTGATTCAAAAAGACCAGCTTTAGACGACGAGTACGTACGTACTTAAAAATATTCAGGGTCTGAAAAACTAAACAAAGAATCGAGTTACAAACCTCACGAGTGTGAAATCCACCAAATCGTGAACGGAAACAACAGTGGTGTTTGTTTTTTTTTAAAATCCACTTTCGAATTCAGCTTATCACCAATTTCAATTAAAACGAATTAAAAATTTGTCTATCGTTTGTAATGGATTGGTACACCATTTCGTTTATTAACGATTGACCGATTTGCATCGATTTCCAACACCGATGATTGCGATTCGACGCAGAGTATCAATTACGATAAATGTAATTTCAGTCAACGCGTGAAAATTATCATGAAACTCACACGCACATCAAAGTAGAAAGCCATCCGACTGTACTACTCGATATATCAATACATAATAGTGTAAACTTATACTTTACACTGATATACAGTCTCTTCAACATGAAACCTATAAAAACCACTTTTTGAAAATTTGTAATCTCTTCCTATGTATCTCTCATTGGTAACTTCTACCAAAATGCTCAACTTGAATCTTATCATCATTTCCATCCAGTATATCGCCAAATCGATGCAACGATAAAAATATAAACAAACCAAAAAATAGTTAAATAGAATTTGCTACTTTTTCCCATTCGTTACCATTTTCAATGTTGACATTTTTTTCTCTCTCACACTCTCATTTTATGTCTCTTTACTCTTCCATTCTGTTCGTCGGATGTTTGTCTTCCACCGAGCGAGCATAATGAGGTTAATCGATTTCGAATTCCGCTACGATCGACATTTTCTCGCCAACTCGAATGTTTGCAGGTCGCCGACCTTCTCTTCCTTTTTCACACCCCCCTAAAAAACCTCCAAAATCAACCGACAAAGGATTCAAGGTAACCAGTGTTATTTTCTTGATAACTTTTTTTTCTAAGTTAATTGCGCAGACAAATTTTTTGCGAGCCTCTTGTTAAATTTCGGGGCTTTAGCGAGCCCATTGTTGAATTTGGAGCTAAATTGTTAAAATTTTTAGATATTTGAATCCTTTAAATTGTGAGACATTTGAGAAACCTTTGTTAAAACGTGGAGAAGCCTTTTAATTTATAAAAGCAATCACGAGCCCCTTTAAGTTCTATGGGGTCCATGGAGACCCCTTTGTTGAATTTTGAGACATATAAGTTGTTTGTTAAAAAGTAGAGGAGCTTTTGTAACCCCCTTGTTAAGTTTTACAGAATTTTCAAACACTAGGATTGATTTTGGTGTTTGGCTTTATTTTTTTACCGTTGACACAGACTATGCTAAAGATGGATAGACACCTTCCGAAACATGTTCAAAAATTTATAAAATATTTTTACCAAAATAATGTGTCAACGGTAAAAATAAACAATGACAAATACCAAAATCAATCCTAGTGTTTGAAAAACAATTTTTAACTATAATTGTCATTGGATCATCACAATCAAAACAAAGTGTTTTGTCGTCCGTTACTGAATTAACCAAAGCCCTCATAGCTTAATTTTCATGGACTAGAAGTAACACGAAAAATTTGTCTCGCGTGACATACGAGAAAAGTGCATTGAAAATGTCTCATATAACCTAGTGTATGAATCAAACGTCAGTCATGCGTAAACTCATTATCTTCAGCCTTCGGAAAAGAGACATTTCGACATTAATGTCAAATAATGTCACCAAGTGAGAAATCAACTTTATCGAAGAAATCCTGATTTTTCAACACAAATTTAATTAAATCATCGTGAAATTTTTCGGAAAAAGATTTTTAACGTATTGCCATATATATCATCAGTTATGCAAGCACACGTTTGTGCTAATAGCCTACAAAAGTAAAAATCGAACGTAACAGCAACTTCAAGTCTGTGTTTAAAATCAACGATATGTATCCAAATAAAAACATTTAATCAAACAAAATAAACAGTTGATTTCTATATCTTACTGACAGTTTCAAAAAGATTAAAAAAACAAAATTCAAAAGAAAAAAAGTTGGTTTAAAAAGTCACCAAACGTGATTTTTCATCCGATTTTCTTAGCTCTAGGCAAGAAAGAAATTTCTCATCAAAAGAAAATGCAATAGCCTTAACTGAATAAGATCACTAGCATTTTTGATAGCTCCAGGAAATACACAAATTTTATGGAATAAAATCGTTTTATTTTAAAAATTATTGCCTTTTGTAAATCAGTTTGATAAAAATATACATAGTTTCGTCAAACCAATATTTAATTTAAGTTAGTCGAAATAAAATACGCAAAAAAAAGGTTCAATTGGTTATACTCCAACAGTATTTTGTCACTTTCATTTTCAGTCAAAATCCAACAAAATCGTAATTATGTACGTGAATAAAAAAATCAAAAAAACTTGGTTTAATAAATGTTTTACAAATTTACGAAAACATGCTAATCTTATATTATCATCTTAGTTTATGAAAATAATTATCTAACTTTAAAAGCGATTAAAATGGCTTTAAAAACGGCACCAAGAGCGATTTTCACTCCCTTTTTAAATGCTCAAACAAAGAATACACTTGATTATAAAAAACAAACTATAACATACATAAAAACTTGAAACGTTTTACTTTTTAAATTAAAAAATGATAACATTTGGTTCTAGATAATGGTAGCTATTTTCCGCTCATTAAATTTAGTCGCCGTAATCGATTATCAAAAAAAAAATATCTACTATAATATAAAAGCCATGTGCGTTTCTCTGTCCTGTCAAAAATTACGCGAAAACTAGAAGGCGTAGGAAGCTGAAACTTGGTACGCAATTAGACGACTCCCCAAAAACCCGAAATTATCATCAGGGGATGTGCGACAATTATATAAGTGAAATTTACTGTTAGTGGTTTTGTATGATTCATTTTTTCGGAGAAATCATAAAGCCTACGAGGCTGAAAGTCGGCAGAGTGGTAGATTGTATCCTGAAGGGAGCATGAAATATTTGACGACTGGACAGTGTCATCAAGAGGAGGGGGTGCAACAAGCCAGGGAAACCAAAGAAAATCGCGCTGCTTTTATCAGTGATGGATAATTTAAAAGTTTAAACAATAAAGGCAACAGTCTAACAGTAAAACAAAAATAACGAATTAAAGTTAAAACAACAAATTACATAATAAAAACAAATAAATAAATTCCGTTATTTTTAGGGCTATTTACTAGTTTATATATTTACGTTACCTCATGTGAATTATTTATGCCTCAATTACAGAAAAACCGACCAAACACCTTTTGGTGTTTGATGACAATGTTTTCAACTTTGCATTCAATCTAAATTTCGTCAAAATCAAACAATATCGCTATTTCGGATCAGAATTAAAAATTAACAAAGTCATTCTAAACAAATCTTTGACGTTGGAGGATTCAATAAAAGTATATATTAGTGTTAAATTATATAAAAAAAAAATTTGATTAAATTTTAAACGTGGTTAAATTGGATCTAAAACTGGAATCCTTTGCAATTTTGAGAGAAAAAAATATCGAAACAAACTTGCATAATTAAACAAAAATATCAAATAAATAAAAAAACATAAAATAAAACCGTTTACCAGACACAAAGATCATCACCCCTATATTAAATAAACAATTTTCAATATTTCTAACCTTAAATACCTTTACATTTTTTTCCTAAAATTGGCATCGATCGCAGTGTTTTCGCTCATCCTTCGGCACAAACTACCCAAGCTAATAACTAAATCTAACCTTTGTTCATACCTATACCATTTTTCACACTAACTACGTTATATTACAAATTCCCAGACACCAAGGTATTTCACAAAAAACCTGAAATAAGAATTTTAATTTCGTGCGAACTCAACAACTTTCCTTGTTTTCCTCGTCACAAAAACCAAACAAAAAAAAACACATGCAAAACAGTTCATTGAAAAACAGCAGTAAAGGGTTAAAGAAACTTAAGAAAAAAATGGCAGCAACTTTTTTGATTGGCTGTTGTAGAAGTGCCCCTTTTGACCTGCTTCCAACAGTGCACGGCTGACGCACGAGCCAAGCCAACCTCAAGGGGACGCTAAGCCCATTCTACCACCTTTTCTTACTACCTTCTTTTATTTTCACTTGGCTTTTCTTTTCATTTTTGGATTACTTTTTTTCAAATACTACGGCTTTCGTAGTTATCCGTAATGAGTTTTCGGGTTGCTTTTTTTATCATCTTACAATCGAGCTATATAGAATACTTTTTCCTTGCTTACAGGTTTTTACTACCTTTATTCTTATTTTATTAAAGTATTTTTTGGTACTTTTTGGGTATCCCGGCCAAAAGCCACCAATGGCGCTGCAGCTCGAAGATGGAGTGTTTGATCGACCACTGTTTGATACACTTTATTGTCGTAAACAAGTACTTTGTGTTTTTGATGACGGGTCACTGGGTTAGATTAGTCCATTTCGACTTGAGCGTTTGTCCCAGACCTAACCCAGTGATAAGTCATCATGAGCCAAAGTGCATGATTATCACAATAATCAAAGTGTACCAAACAGTGATCGATCAAACACTCCACCTTCGAGCTGCAGTGCCATCGTTGACTTTTGACAGGATAACAAAAAAGTACCTATTTTTTTTAGTTGTTAATTTCATTAATTAGTTTCTAAATTATCATTGTTACAATTAAATTTTATAATTATCCAAGATGGATATCGTCAAGTGTAATACTGTATGTCTAACAGTCTGCAAGTCAAAACCGTTGTTTCCATCATTTTCCTACTAAATCACATCGTACAAAAAAGTACCAAAAGTAAGAGAAAAATTTTTTTTGAAAGAAACGATTTTTCTTATGTCTTACGTTTTTGATTTTTCGAACGATTAAATTATTCTCGCTGTTTTAAACAAAAACTTTCAAAAACGTCACATATGACTAAACGTGACGTCATGGAGACCATCCACATGTGACGTCATCACACGCTCCAAGTTCAAGGATTCTGTCATGTTGACGGGTTTTAATGCTAGTTACAATTAACCCTTTGCTGAATTATCTCTTTGAATATTTTGATCACAAAATGAAAAGTTTAAAAAATCATGTAGATATTAATTTTCAATTAAAACTTGAGAAAAAACCAAAGTTTTCACAATATCGACGTTTCGCTAAACTTTTACGGTCTTCTTTCAAAAAAAGTGAGCATAAAAAAACCACTACCAAAGTGTATGAGAGCAGATAGAACTGTGTTGACAAAAGTAGCTTCTGTTTTTTGTGTCATATTTTTTGTTATCTGCCTGGCTTTTTCGAGCCCTTAAAAGATTGTAACGTCGAAATTATTTAAAACTAAATTCTACCAGGTTAGTGAAATTTGTTAATTTTTCTAGTAATATTTATTAATATTTAAACATTAATATTAAAATAATATATTTTCTAGTAATATTCCCTTCATAGTAGAATCAGGGTGAAATCAAGTTTTCACAACATCGACGTTTCACCCACCGTCTACGGTTATCGTTAAAGGAAATAAAACAAAACAAGGTTTATATCAAAATTTGAGAGCAAAATAAAAGCGTATAAATAGAAAATACTTTCCTTATCTCTATTACTTTCTTTGCTAAATTAATTTTTGTTTTCCTGAAAAAGCCCTTAGAAGAGAGCAACGTCGAAACTGCAACAAATAAAAATACACAAATTATTTGGTCATTAAAATGCTATTTTTTATTTTGCAACCACTATGCTCTTCAAAGTGGATTCGAAGTGAAATCAAGTTTCCATAACATCGACTTTTCACTATCTTTCTACTGTCTTGTAGAAAAATAAAGAAAAACACAAAAATTTAAAATGCTCGATAATGAAAAGAAAAGTAAGATAGTAATGGTTTGGATCCTTTTTTTCTTTGATTTCTTTGTTATCTACCTTGCAAATTTTCCTTTCCTGAAAAGAAGCCTTTAGGGAGGCGAAACGTCGTTGGGAACGAGATTCCACCCGGCTAATGTAAAAATCAAAGTTTTAAGGATCCATAATAAAAGCATTAGAATGTTAACGACGTATGAAAATGTATTCCTAATAAAACGAAACACGCACACGACACTTTAAACATTTATATCGCGTTTCTCAAATAACAACATTGAGGATATTCACTCCAAAGTTTTAAGCCTACTTTGAATTTCAAATACCCGAGAATGCTGCATGACGCATAGAAAACGCCTCGTATGAATTACTTAATCTAGGTTTAGGGGGAAGAGGATACAGTTGACGTCACATTCTAACCAAAAGACACAGGGAAGGGGGGGGAATAACACCGAGTCACGTGGTTAGGAGAACAAGGCAAAAAAAGCGTAGTAATCTATCGATCCCAATGGTGACCTCATTCGTTTCCCCCTTTTCTCTTTTATGCTTCTTTTAACCCCCTGGGGGGTATTTTCCTCATCATGGGTGGTGACAGTTTTGACCAAATTTTCGTCGATTCATCAGGTTTTCCTTTTCACAGTTTTCTTTTCCAATGTCACTAACATCCACCTTCTTTTTTTTAACTGAAAAAAAAAACATTGTTTGTTTTTTTTACTAAATGTCAACATGTAACCAATTTGTGACACTCGGTGTTCTAAACTTTCGTTATCGATTTTTTCGATGTTGATTAATTATTAGTGACCATCCGGTTAACTAGTCTCGTCAATACCGGATGAAAGTACCAAACTAATCAATTATTGAACTAGAATTTGTATATTACGATGTACAGTCGATCCTACTATAACAAACTACTCTTGAACGAGATTTCAGATGTAAAATTTATCGTTCATACAACGAGCAAAACTCCGACAACGAGCTTCACTCCTGCACTCAAAAAATGAATTTGTCACTTGACAACTTTTGTAGTGATTGTATCATTGTGCACAATTTTTTCCCAAACAGTAAGAAAAAAATTAGTTAATTAAAAACGTCCCTCAAAGTAAGTTAAACAGGAAATCTTTGTAAATCGTATGGGTTATGCAGCAGGATGTTCTAAAACGTGTGGGCAAATTTTAGCCACAAATGCAATAAATCAAAACAACGTCATATAAACATGGGTTCGGAAATGCTTCCTTTTGGAGATGGCGCAGGGTAAAATCACGTTTTTGTCCAATACGTTCTAGAATTTCTGGACCCATGTTTATATGGACTTTGTTTTGTTTTGGTGCGCATCTGTGGTTAAGATTTAAACACCTTTATTATAAAAATATATTTGTGGAGTTTTCACGAATTAAACCACTATATAAAAAAGCGCTATTCATACAACGAATTTTCTCCATAACGAGAGATATGCTTGCACGAATTAAACTCGTTGTACGAGACTCAACTGCAATATAATACAATACTAAGAGACGCATTTTAAAACACATTACCAACGCAAGTTTTCAAATAGTCTTAAATTATTTTTTTTCGATTTACGAACAAACATTTCCAATAGTTTTCGGAAATTCAGCATGTAGGTGTTCACGTAAAAGATCACATAACGTAACAACAACATTCGAACCGTTTCCAATATATTCACGTGACTGAAAACGAAGTTTGCATAAGTCTATACTATATGCACGAGTTATTAAAACGGACGAAAATAGAATAAATCGATGAAAACTAACACCTTTGTGTCATTTCGCATCACGTGAACACCGCTTGCAATTGTAACGAAATTTAACCTTAACAATAAATTGCACTATTATCATCAAATGTCCACTTTGTTGTTTAATATGATCAACTCACCTTGTCTGAAAAGCCGAATGTACTCTGAATTCTAGACATGTTTCGAGGTATTTTTAATACCTCATTCCAAAGTGAGAATTATATCTTCCGACATATTTCATAAAGCAAGTACATTAAAAATGCTTTTTAAGAATACGCTTTATATAGTTTCGCTTTATGCGAATTTAGATTTATGCGATCTCATTTGACATTCGATTTATGCGAGTTTTGAGTAATTCCATTTTCGATTTATGCGAATTTAGATTAATGTGATCTTTGAGAAATTCAATTTTAACGTTCTGCAATTTTCCATTTTATTTATGCGAATCTTGCTACATCGGACTATACAGCGAGTTTTGAAAAATTCCATTTTGAATTTCTGCAATTCTCGATTAGATTTGTGTGATTTTCGATTTATGCGGTTTTTTATTTTTTATTTACACAATCCAAATGGATCAAACTCAAACATGTTACATTACAAAAGACGATATCACAAAACAATATGTTAAACGTTTACAAACAAAATTAATGGTATCTTCATACAACAATGGTATGATACAATCGAATTAATCAGTATGAACAAGATGAGTATATAATTTTATTTCGAATGATTTGAATTGTGTTGATGTTATGTTATGGTTTTCAGCTATATTGTGCTGCAATTTTCTAGAAAATCCATGAAGTGACAAAGTGACACGATAGTAACAGTACTGACGGACAGTTTTATATACAAAATGTCATTTTTGGAAAAAGTGTAATTTATCATTATATTGCCCTTCAATTAAAAGTGGGTCATTGACACCCTCGAAGTATTTTTTTATAATTTAATTTTTAATAAAATTCGTCCATAACATAATTTATTAAAATAAATATTAAAGATAAATTAAATGTCAAAAGATTAAATAATTTTTATAAAAAGTGAGGTTTCGAGAAACAGCATCTCGAAACATGTTTCGATAAAAAGTATAAACGTGTCTAAAAAATTAAAAGTGGTTCATGTTTTGCGATATGTTTTACAATCTCATCTTCAGTAAAATGTTAACTTCGATATCTCTATCAAAAAGACTATTAATGATAAAAAAAAAAGGTTTGATGCGTTCCATTACGAAACATGTACAACGACAGGTGATTAAAAACGACAGGTGTCAAAATATACATTTTTTGCTTAAAATGAAGATGTAAACAAATACCTCGAAACTTGTCTATGCATGTAAAATGAACAAAATAGAATAACCATACACAAAAACAACTTCAATTTCCTATATATATTTATACAAAATTTTAATTTTGTATTAATACATAATATTAATACAAAATATTAATACAAAAACTAAATATATTAATACAAAATAAAACAAATTAAAATACAAAAAACAAAATACACATTGGAATAAACTTTTCTTAGATTATCTTCGCGCCAAAATTCAAATCGATAACGACAACGTCCAAAAATTTAAGCGCCGACTACAAAAAACAAAAACGAGAATGTACAGAGTGTACACAAATTATCTTGACACATTTCAAATTATTATAAAATAAAACCTAATAAATTTGAGTCAGATAAATTTGAGTACCCTATATTATACCGGTGTTCCAACCGGTAAATCGCAATTTTATACGTGAGTTTTTATACGCAATTTTATACGTAAGTTAATATAATGAAAATTCTGAGCATCTTGAGTCAGATAGATCTTTACGCACCATCTTTTCAGCAGCTTCACTGCATAGCAAGAGTTGCATGCAGTGAAGCTGTTTCATCAGCATGATGTGTTTCAATCGCTATTATTGGATAATGTTTTTTAGTTGCATCGTTGGAAATAAGTGAAACGACAGTGCATTCTGATTATATGCCTTCAACTTTATAAATATGATTTGATACTTACGACGTACTGTTTAAAATTCAACAACGCGGTTTTTTTAAAAATTAATTGTCAATGAAAATAGCACCGTTCGAAAGATATCCCCCTCAAGATGCTATGATATCCAACATTTTTAATAATCTTTATATAAGCTTACTTAATCGCAATTTTACGTTTATATTTGATATCCAACCAATTATAAAGTTTCACAATATATTTTTTAGAGAGCAGATCAGATTATACAATCCAATAAACGTTTACAAAGCTTCTGTTTGCTGTCAGTGCGAAACAGGGTTTAGGTTTTAGGGTCGAATCCTATTTGTGGGCATGTTAGTTGAGGATCGGAGAGGTGAGTTACAACCCTGTGCACACACACACGACGTTCCGCTATCGAAGGGATCACTCAACTTGAGGGATGTTAAGAGTGGGTGTCTTCTCTTAGGTAGTAGTTGTACTACTACTAGGTGATGTTTGGCCAACACACGAACGGGGCAATCGATCGACCCGTTTATGATCGACTGCTCGTTCCAGGTGCGTGCATTTACAACGATTGATGGGGTGCTCGTCGAGCTGATGTTCTTTTGCACCAGGCTCCATGGGTGCAATTCAATTTCCTCTTTTCTTTCTCGAAACACCCTTAAATATCACCCACCCTCACATTATAAGAGGGGGAAAGGAAATACCCCCCTTATTTATCGATCACGTGACCTTAACATTACCACGTCTTTTTTTCTGGATGTTGTTTATGTATTCAATAAAGCCAATGATGCACGGAAAACGGGGGTAAGGAATAAAACAAAATATGATGGACACGATGTTAAATAGGTGGGATAAAGCTCACGTGATGGTTCATGTTTTCGTCCAAAATATAAACACACTCCAAAGTTAAAAGTCACACTATTATATCGCAAAAGGGTTCGAGCCCTCTGAAACAAGGGCTCGTTCTCCACCACTAACATCGATGTGTTGGAGCCACTTTAATATGGTCGTAAAAAGAGTCCGAACCGTGAGTTAGATTGTAGAAAACCACAAGGATGTGAACCAGAATTTATTTTCATGTAAAAAATTTCCATTTTAACACAAAACAAAAGTAAAAATTATTCTAAAAAAAACAAAACATTTACGACAAGCTTTTCTGCAATACACCCATGCTAACGAAGAAGTTCACCATTTTATTTTACTTTTTTTCTGTTTATCTTTCCGAAATACAAAACAAGTCATCATCACATGCGATATTATCAGTCACCCTATCTAAATCACATTTCGTTTTACGATCTTTGCTTTTCGTTGTGGTTTCATGACTTACACGTTTTTCCTAGCCAACCTCTAGCATTACTTAACCAACTGGTAACTATTAATAAAAAAAATAGTCATTGCTTACTAAGGACTACAATATGTAATGCATATCCAATGATATTAATAACCAGGAACCATGTGACGAGTGACTGTTAGTAGTTATTTGCTACGGAAGTAGTTATCATCCAATACTCGTTCTGAAAAAAACAACACATTTGGAGTATTCCCATTTGAATAGAACCTTGAATGACACGATTGATCGATTTACGACTTATATTCGCTTACAAAATTTAATACGTCCTTTACGTAAGCCGGAAAATAGGCGGCATAAATTTCGAGCTTCACTGCAATACAATAGTGCAAACCAAAAAGCTCCTTGACTCTGAACAGTCAATATCTTTTTTAGTGTAGTTTTAAACAAACGATGAATGATGGATTTCCTGCAATACATTCGAGTCAACCACGAAGCATTAACAAGATGCTAATATCAAGAATAACATATATAATATGGTACTAATTTTAAAACAAGTGACGTTATATCGAGGCAATGACAAAATTTGCACATTTTCATAAAATCATATTTTAGATGCGATTATTAAGACACTGAAAAAATTACAAACAAAATACTGTAAAATATAAAGTGTAGTATATTACTTTGCATAACATAAATTCTACTGTGTATAGGGGATCCAAATGTTTTCTTTACAACTACAATACCAAATGAATAAAAGTTGTAAAAACAATTTTCGAACAAACTTAACAATATAATTTGCTTCGTTTATCTGTCTGTCTGTCTGTCTGTCACACTGAGATGGTGAAAATTGTAAAAAAAAAAAAGTTTTTTATTTTTGGTCGAGGCGGGATTCGAACCCAGGTTCAAATGGCACTACCTTACCAACTAGGCCACTTGAACTCATATAACAGAACCTGTTTTTTACCACCTGAAAGCTTGACCGTCATTTTTGACGGGCATACCGCTAGTATAATATAATAACGTAATAGCTAAAGCATAAAGTGTGCTACTTTCAGCAAAGGTCACAGACAATTTATCGATCCAACTATTAAATGTTAATAAATCTCATGTTGTTGCAACCCCGTGTAACCTATTGGTGACGTCATTCACCATCAATCTCCAAACCTCGTGTCTAAAAAAACAATAATAGAAAATTGATTGCTACCCAAAAAAAAAAAAAAAAAGATGAGATTGATTTTAAAGAGAACGAAAAAGATATCCAACTGGCGATTTTTAAAGGCAATCAATGTTGATTTTTTTCATCTCACAATTTTTCTCCCCAAGAAAAAAAAATACCTGTCAACATCTCATTTCTTATCTTTTTTCGATTTTATATATATAAATATATATTAAAAAATTGAACACTAGAGAGAACATTTCTAGTCATCCATCAACGAAACCAATACTTGCACAGTACAAAAGATATAAAAGAAATATTTACAAAAAAATGCTGCATGCCTTCACGTAAAGCTATTGTAATTGGAATATAAATCGTAATGTTCCTCTTGCATTTTTCTCTTGAAAAGCAGATGTTGAACCGGAAATACCTTTAACGCTTACCGGATGCCATCACGAATCATGAGAAACTCATTTAGTTAATGCATACCCACAAAGGATATTGCCACTAATTAAGAAACATTCCATATTCCTGCATAAGATATAACCCAAGTCTGGTTCTCAATGAAATTTAACCACTGAGCTGAATATTCGGATATTTGGACTTTTCGAAATCGTCTGTTTAGAACATAACCAATTTCTTTTATTTTTTAACCACAAAAATATAATAATCAAAATACAACATTTCTTAATTATTGCGAACGCAACCAAAAAACGACAAGTACAAAAATGTCGGTCAAACTTTACGCAACACAGACATTTCAACAAAGACTTTTCCAAGAACACGTGAAAAAACAAACATCTGGCTTCAATTCAAATTTCTAACTATCTCTAACAATAAAATTTGCTTAGTCTACATATGTTTGTATGTTTATATGTCTGCCACACCGAAATCAGAATTTTGTTTTGCAGTTGCAGATGTAGGTGCAGCTGCAAAAAATTGCAACTGCAGCTAATTATTACTCTCAATATAATACACTAGAATGACCTCATGTTGCCAGGCAACATGAGCTAAAATGTTTCCGTCATTGCTGACGGGCATATAGCTAGTTTTATTTAT